>OZ020488.1:33334291-33602688 GCA_963971405.1 Psococerastis gibbosa | reverse complement strand
TCCACAACATCGTTGCTGCCTTACGGGAAGAAATTAAAAAAAAGAGATGGAGAAATAACCGAACTACAGGACGAACTACACGAATTCCAACAGCACTATCGGGGAAATTACGTGGAAATTCACAATCTAAAAGAAGAACAAGGAGAATCTGACCAATCCCTGCAAAACAAAATCATAAAAGTAGCTTCTGTAGTAGGCGTGAAAATAGAAGAAGAAGACATTGAGGGTTACCACAGGATCCCCACAAGGAATACAAGCAAACCGAAGCCAATTATAGTTGAGCTATCGTCCCGGAAAAAGCGAAACCTCATCTTGTCGAAACGAAAAATTAAAATAAGCCAAGGAGATGTCCTAGGGGATGGAGGAGCAAGCAGAATATACATAAACGAGAGTCTCACAAAATATAACAAAGAACTGCTATACAGAGCAAAAAAAGCAGCGAAAGAAAAAGACTATAAATTCGCATGGTGCATCAACGGAAGGATCTACGTACGGGAGGAAGAAGGATCCCGACCGATTTTAATTAAGAATGAAAAGCAACTAGATACCTTGTAGGACTTATCATACAGTGCTGCAGAAACATACCGGTACTCGATAAAAAACGATAGTTGCACCTTAAAAAAGGCAAATTAATTTAACATAAGGGGTTACGAACAATTTTTCAGTCGACGAATATATGATCTTGAAAGGGATACATCGTTTAACTAAAAAAAATGCGACCTAAGAATTTTGCACATAAATATCAAATCCTTAAAAAAACACTACAATGAACTTCTCATTATAAAAGATCAACTAAACCCAGATGTCATAACCCTGTGCGAAACGGACCTAAAACCGCACGAAACACAGTTATATAAATTGGTAAACTACAATACTTTCTTTTATTGCAGGACAAAACAAGCAGGGGGAGGAATAATGGTCTATGTACGGAAAAACTGGGGGTGTGAAGAAATATTATCTGGTGAATTATATGATTCAATGGAAAAGGTATTTTTAAAAATAACTTTTGAAAATCAAAAAAGTATAAATTTCATGTCAATCTATAGACTGCATAAGTCAGTGGATCGTTTTTTAACTGATCTGTGTCAAATAATTGAAAATAAAATTGAGGGAAAATCAATCATTATTGGCGATATTAATTTATGCCTCATCAAAAAAACTAAAAAGAAAGAAGATTATTTAAACTTATTGATAGCAAACGGTTACAAACAATGTATAAATACAATAACACGAGAACACTTTAGAGAGCAAACACTGCAGACGTCATGCATTGACCACTGCTTCATTAAAGGCATAAATGCGACGGATTCCGCAGTTTTGCAATTGAAAATATCTGATCACTATCCGATAGTAATAGACCTAAAAATGAATGAAAAAATAAAACTTCATGAGAATAAAAAAAGGTTAAAAAATACAATGAACCCCTCTTAAAAGCCTTACTAGCTTCGGAAAAGTAGGAAAATTCATTTAGTTCTGAAGATAATCTGAATGATATGTATAATAAAGTAATAACAACATTTAAAAACATATATAAAAAGGCAATAATCACGAAAGGCAACCGTGAAAAGAGAGAAAGCATTTGGGTTACACCTAAGGTAAAAATAGCTATTGCGAAAAGGGACAAACTATTCAAAAAATGGAAAAAAAAACAAAAAAAACTTACTGTTAAGAGAAAGATATACTAGATATACTAGATATACTAAACAAAGAAACATCACTACAAAAATTATAAATGCAGCAAAATGTAGATCAATCCACAATGAAATTAAAAACGCGAAAAATGATACATCTAAAATGTGGGAAGTAATAAATAGACTAACCGGTAATAAAAAAAATAAAAGTATTGAAGACGGCATTGACAAAAATTTCTTGGTGGAAAAATCAAAACAAAATATTCGGGGCACTGCAAATCTATTCTTATCTACTTTTCTGGAAGAAATACAAAAGCTGTGTGTAGGCTGCAAATGGCCAATAACCAAAATAAACTCACAAAATAAAAGCGACGCGGTTTTCAAATTTAAACAAATAACATGTCATGAAGTCCAAAAAATTATTGATGGCTTGAACACAAAAAAATCGCCAGGTTCAGACACGATTAGAATGCAAGACCTGAAAAGCAATAAAGAACTTACAAAAATCATCACTGACATAATAAATAAATCTTTTAAGGAAGGGAAAATCCCAGACGAAATGAAAGTAGCAATAATAAGACCTATCTTTAAAGGCGGAAAACAAAATGACCCGAAAAACTACAGGCCTATATGTATATTAAATACAATAGAGAAAGTAATGGAAAAGGCCGTTCATGGTCAGTTAGTAACATACTTAAACAAAAATAAGTTAATAAATGACAAGCAGTACGGTTTTCAGAAGAATAAAAGCGCTGAGCAGTGCCTTTCTGACTTTAGTGAGTACGTAAATAACCAACTCCATTTGAATAATAACCTTCTTGTTTTGTTTATAGACTACTCCAAGGCTTTCGATGTTTTACCCCATGACGTCATAATAGAGCAGCTACAGCAAATCGGAATAGGGGGAGATGAAAAAAGCTGGTTCACAAATTACTTATACGCTCGTTCAGCTACAGTCAAGTTGCACGATGAAACTTGCCACCCACTAAACTGGGAGTCTGGTGTACCCCAGGGTAGTTTAATCGGTCCAACCCTGTATATCATAACAACGAATAAATTGCAGTCCCTGCTAACGGGAATTCAAACATTTATGTTCGCCGATGATATGGCGCTAGTAATAGCAAACAAAGATATCAATGAGGCGACTGTACACATGAACCTCGCCATAAGAAAACTGCAGGCACTCTCACACGACCTCGGACTAACTATAAATAGCAAAAAAACCAAAATCATGCACATACGAAACAGGGGACCTTTGCAAATAAAAAACAAATATTTATTCCATACACACGATTGCCTGCACAGAATAAAAATAGAAAATTGTAAATGCGAAGACAAAATTGAAGTAGTAGAAGAGCATAAGTACCTAGGTCTGCAAATTGACAGTAGAATGACGTGGGAAAACCACATAGAAAGACTATGCAAACGACTACGCTCAGGGAGTGTGGCTTTGGCACGATTAAAATATGGAGTACCTTTTAAAACCATTAAATTAGCGTACCACGCCCTGGTCGAATCCATAGTAAGCTACGGTATAACAGTATACTTCAAAGATAGAAATACATACACCTACAAATTAGAAATGATACAAAAGCGAATAATAAAAAACATGTTATCAAATAAAATTAACAAGAAATACAAAGAATACGACGAAAAATTCAAACATACAAAATTATTCAAGTATAAATTAATAAGAGATAACTATTTTAAAAAAGAGTACCAAATAGATGATAAAGGGAAGTATAATACAAGAAACCCAAAAAAGCTTAAGTTTGAGATAACATATAACAAATATGGAGAGAGATTAAACAAAGTACTTATACCAAAGATATTAAATGAACTTCCCCCCCAAATGAAAAAATTTAAACAGATGGGTGAGTTAAAAGCGGGTATAAAAAGATGGCTGGTCAATGGGAGTTAATAATAATAATAAAAACTGACATTAAAATAACAAGTTAAAATAAAAATAAAAATAAAATAAACATTATAAATAAATAACAAAAATAAATGATTAAGCCTTGTTTAGCAGCACTGTATGAGTCTTTTGTCCCAAATAAGCGCTAGCTTGGGGATGCGGGATGTTATTATTATGTATTGTATTTTTGTAATATATGCTCCTTGTCCAGGGAATACTGGACAAGGAAAAGAAAGAAAGAAGAAAGAAAACAGTATTCCCCTTGAATGGACTTACCTTAGTTCCGTCAGTAGGCTGGGCAGTTTGGAACGGTCGGTATTGAGAGCCGCCTGAAATTCAGGAAGAATGGGCGGGTCATACTGCGGTACATGGCACTGCAGCATGCCCGTGTGCGTGTCGACGGTGATGAGCAGGTGCTCGGCCTTCAGGCACGGCACAAGGATCGGCACCGACAGGATGGCCGGCGAGCCTTTCAGGTTGCACTCCACCCCCGGCATCAACGGCTCTAGCTCATCTTTTAACTCCGCGAGGCGGCGCTTAGTTCGCAGGTAAATTGTGTGCACCTGGAAAAGAAAATAATAGCCGTCTAGATCAACTGGAGCTTTGCAAATAAAAATGCACACAAAAACAAACATTAGTGTTCCTGACCAGCCACAGCAAGATCTACCGTGTCACAAACCGCAATAAAATTGCGAATAATAAAAAATGAACACCCAAAAGGGTGTTGTACAATAGGAGGGTGGGTGCACTCACACCGTCCAGTTCTTGGGGTCGAACTCTACCATGACGTAAAGAGGTGTGTCAATAAATAAGCCAGTCTTTTATTTATGCTCTGAGACAATTCGTAGGAAATAAAGCTAGGTAGTACATAATTTTATGTCAATAAAAACCGGCATAAGAACGTACCAAAAGCCTCTCCATGGACAGTAGATCCGAGCGTATGGCCTTGTCAGCGAGCTCGCTCTCCTTGCCGGGCAGAGAAGGCACGTGGACAACCGAGAGGGGGCGAGCGGGGTCACTTTGGTCCACCTGCACCGTCAACCAGTAGCCCAGTTCCGACTTTGGGTCCTTCGCGGCCAGTTCCTTCCAATACGAAACAGACAGGCATTTCCCCGGGGTGTAGTCGTCGACCTAAAACGCAAACAACAAAGTAAAAGGTTGTATGCATTCAATGTAATCACCAAACGGGACATACCTTCAAGTTTCCCCGATACTGATGCATGGACATTGCTATGAATACCTTTATATATTAGTTTTTTTTCTTTTTTTTTTTTCCTTCGTGGGGTCTACTCGTTTGAGTTCCTATAAGCGTCGACCTAGAAGGTCTTTTGCTTCCACGTTTGCCGTCTACGCCCATCTTATAACACCAGTCTTTTTGATGAATTCTAGTGTTTTTGTGATGGGATTAGATCGGATGGTTTCCTCTTCAGACCTAGGGTGGCCAAGAGCTTGATATCGAGTTTGTCCCAGCGCTTCACATTCAAAGAGAATGTGTTCAGCTGTTTCTTCTTCAACTTCACACAGTCTGCATCTACTGTCGTTTTTCACGCCAACCCTATGCATGTGTCTGTTGAAGTGGCCGTGGCCCGTAAGCGTGCCAACCACCCTTCTAGCTTGCTCTCTACTTAAAGAGAGAAGCTGATCGGTGAGCTTTTTACTAGGACCCGGAATAACCTTCTTAGCAAAGCTGCTTTCCGGGACTTTCTTCCATTCCTCTGCAGTTTTTCTCTGCACCCATTTTTGTACAGAAGTACGGGCCAGGCAATAAGCCATCCCGTACTTAGGTTCTGCACTAATGAATGGCGTTTCTGCACATTTTCGAGCCAGCTCGTCGGCTCTTTCATTCCCATCAAAGTTCGAGTGCGCCGGGACCCAAATCAGCGAGACTGAGTTTTCCCGACACACCTTTATTAGGAGGTTGGTGCAGTGCCACACCATTTTTGACGTGATCTTTATAGCCCCCACAGCCTTAATCGCTGCCTGCGAGTCTGTATAGATAATAATGGTTTTGCCCTTGCATTCCATATATTAGTTAATTCATACTATTGAAATGTGCTTTACCTGTATGAGGTCATCCAGTCGGTCTCGGCACAGCCTGAGAGTTTGAGAGTACAAGACTTCAAGCTGAAGACTCTGGCAGAAGAAGTGCAATGTGTAGTAAACTTCACTTAGAGGAACCGGGTTATCTGCAATCCGTGCCTGCACAACTTGATGTATGTACTGAATTTGCAGGGGGTGAACCAGGGCTTTTCCATCTACAAGAAATATTCTGCCTGTTAATTGATAGGGCAACAGGGCACAGGGAAAGAATTGTTCAGTTCAGGTTAGCCATTATTAACTGAGATATTGACCGTGGCGAAAAGTCGCGGTTTTAGGCTTCGTCAAAAACAAGTATACACCTAACACAAAACAAACAAACACACAATTAGTTAGCAAGTTAGTGGATTCGTAGTTTAGCCAGGCTTGTTTATCAAACTATCTCTAAACTATCCAATAGTATCCAGTATGTATAGCCTGGCCCCTATTACTAGACGGCATGGCTCCCTACTTATTTGATCCCTGTTTCTTGTGTAACGGGGGTGTATGTCTCTCTGCCTGAAGTTAACTTGGCAAATTTAATAGCCTCCAGTCGTAATACCTATACAATAATTACAATAACGTGCAATGTGTGCGTAGAGCTATTGACTGAGCCTCCAAATTCTTCAAAACACATACTTCGCTTATTCATCAATTGAACTGGCGCAAATTCCACCGACCTCGTTTTGTACCGTGAGCGTGACATTGACGTTATCAGACATTTTTAGACTGTCTTTAATGTCTGCTACCACGTCAGTGTCACGCTCACGGTACAAAACGAGGTCGGTGGAATTTGCGCCAAACCGTGTTAAATTTCTACTACCTACCTCCTGTTTCCTTATCGTCGACAAGTATATCGATGTCCAACAGGCGCCAAGGTATGGTGGGTCCGTCGCCCATGACTGTGAGCGACACTTGAAACTCATGATCGACAGTAAATGTCACGCGGCCTGTCTCAATGCGCAGGCTCCTCATCTGCGGCAACAGGTGACCAGTTACCAGTCGATGTTGAATCACACGATTTAATCGATCCAGAGTCGTTCGCCGCTCGCTGGGAGTAATCGGATCTGGAGGAACAATTCTGTCACGAATGCAAGCTGGAAGCCGGGAATAAGACCCGGTCGTCAATACCTGAAAGTAATGGTAACAGTGTTCAATGCGACTATTGGCTTGAGCAATGTCGAGCAATCGGCTAAAATAATTTCTATGGCCAATAAATGTATGGGAGCATTGTAGGAAAGTTGTAACAATTTTACTAACCTCAACTGCCGCAGGGATGTGGAAATTAGGAAGACGGGCGTGTACTAGGGTATCTCTTGCCATTCGAGCTAGCATGTCGGCTGTGTCGACAAATAACAGACTTTGCTTGTCCAAAAAAGCCATAATTTGCTAAAATAGAAGACAGAATTACGTTACAACCACTTCTTATAGCTTTAAGTATTACCAACAAACTAATTATGATGGTTTTATAGGAACAGCACTTACGGCAGATTTGTCAACCTTAGAAGCACTGTTGGCCCATTTTACAAGAGCTAAGAGTCGCACAAACAACTGTCTCGTACGAGCTGCATAGTTATATATTTCCACTTTGCGTTCCATATCGGTTTTACGTGGCAGAAGCTCCGCTAAAACTGTGAGCTCGTGATATGTTCGTTGAACGATGAGATCAATCAGCATTCCGAGAGATATTGAACCCCCTCGAGCTCCTTCTTGGGGAGCAGCCCCTAAGGGCATTTGAAGCCCTTCCAATGGGATCGGCGGCATCTCTAAAATTTAAAAATAACATATTGCTTTTAAAAAGAGTAGTTTTTTTGCTGCATTCATAACTATAACTTACCTAAGGAATTATTGAAACCATTTAAATACGTGATGAAGCAGTAGAATCGGAGGCTCAGCGACAGTCTTAGAAATGTACGCAGTGTCACTGAGTATGTCGACCGCAGATGTTGGCAAAACGTTTGGAAGTACGCGTTCAGATCGACCACGGCCTATCATCCCGATTATACTGCTTCATCGTACAACTCGGGCCGTGAAAGTAATTGTAATTATATCATTAAAATACGGTATTAAAATTGCGTTTGGCATCATGGAACAATGAATAACGTACTGTGTTGACAAAAAATTTTTCATTTCAATTTATAATTCACTCCTATCCTTGTATGTCATTTTATATACAATGGGGTTTATTTAGGGTATTTTACACATATCCCCGGAGAAGTTATTTGCCTAAGTTTGTGCGAGACCTGCTGCCGGTCTGTGACACAAATAACATTAGTTCATAATGTTTGCTATGGTCTATGGACCATGGCTATCGTAAGCCGAGAAAAGCTATACTAGAAAATCGCACTTACAGGCCAATATTAAATTTTCATGGTACATTTAACTTTATTTTGAATTTTCTGTGAGTATGCAATAGGACAACCAGCAGTTAATCATTTAATGTAGCCTAATGGAAAAGCATTCATTGCATTTTGGAGTTAATCATGCGGTAATGTAATTGTAACAGAATACGTTACCTAGATCAGTTGGATAAACAGGAAAATTAAGGATAGTACTCAATAACTTTTACTTAAAAACAGAATTTCTCTGGTTGGCCATTTTTTATTTTGATTTAGTGAAGGAAGGGAACCAACATAACAATGCGTGTGAGATAGAGCTCGAGCTACCAACATGAATTAATGGCGGGAAATACTTGTCTTCTCCTCAGGTCATCTCCATCAACTTTCTATTTATTTTTCAACTTCATTAAATTATGCTTAAATGTAAAAAAAAACAATATTCAATTTAACTTCCTGTTGTTTTCCTATTTCTTTTATGATGAATCTTCTTTAAAAAATTAATCTGGATTATGAGCTATTGTGCATCAATAATATCAAATATTATTCTAGCATATAATTTTAATTTTATCAACATGCTGCACAATATACCTACAGTATAAATATTAATTAAATATTTATTCTATGCATAATACATAGTACTTAATTCCCTGTTCTGTTTTGTTACTCTATAATACCAACAACATACCTGAAGGTAGGTACTTAAAGCAACGAGATAGAAAGGTTTTGCAGAAACATTATTTTTTTAGTAGTTTTTCATTAAAATTTAGTCTTTTTCACTCCCCCCCCCCCCAGACCCTAAAAATCAAGGGGCAAGCGACCCATAGGATTTTGCTGAAGTTAATAATAATAATAAGTTAATAATAATATATTTGTGAGCAAAAAATTGTTGGAGCCGTAGACCTGTATGGAGAACAAATATACGGTGGCATTTTTTTTAAATCTTTTGGCCTGGGGTGAAAACATAGGCCTACCGCATTGCATGGATATCCGTCGAGTAGTTGGTCCACAAATCAATGCACAGACAGCCCAACCAAGTACCAACAGGCAGACATTGCGTGAAAACTACTTTTTTGTGGTTCCTGGCACCTCAAAACATGTAGTAATTGTATGTCTGAAGTTGGGGGGGGGGATTATAAAAAATAGCCCTGCAATGGTGGGGTTTTACGCATTTTGACAGCAGTAACGTTGGATTTTACAGGCGAAGAATATAACTGAATAGACAAAAAGGAAAGGAAAAACATGATCGATTAAATCAGAGAGTAATAAATTAATAAATTGACTTACAATAGATTTAATAAATTTGGGGGGCAGCTGCCCCCGCCCCCTATATCCACCCATGTATATTGTATTATACTATTGACGGGAAAACCCCCTCTTAAAATTCCTGGATACGGATTTGGCTAGACGCATATCAATTATCAAATCATATATATTATTATGTAGCCATCAAGGGGTAGACTCTAGACCTTGTGAGATGTGTGACCTTGAGTGGAATTGAAGTCGGCTGGCTACGCAAGTGGTTGAAGTAAGCCTGTTGAAACATGCCGTTCTGGGAATCCCCACAACTCGCCGGGAGGCCGACTCTGCGGAAAGCCTCTTGCAGACAGGGTTGCTAAAGTCAGTCCATCTGAATTTCTTAATAATTTTTTTAAAGTAATAGTGTTCTAACTTTTGGAAAAGTGTTCCAGTTTATTGCATACACAAATAAGGATTTTTTATTCAATTACTAAGCCAACCTAGCGGAGTTAAGGCTATAAAGCCCTCTTTTACACTCAACTAGGACGGTTCCAGACCTGCTTTACATGCCCTCCGAAGCATGGCCAAAAAATATAGCCAGTGTGAGGATCATACCAGCAACCTTTCGGGTGAAAGTCAGAGTCCGTACCACCACTACTCTACCCATCCTAACTAATTTATTGGCTATAACGATTCTACCTCTACCATGAAAATAGCGTAAACTTTAAATTAGAAAGAAAGAAAGAAAGAAAATTGTCTTTATTTTTCATGTGGGCAAATTAGTACTATTATCCAAAGACTTATAGTTTGTATTATTAAAAATGAAAAAAAATGAAAAATTAAATGATTTTCTAATTTGCCAATGTCAAAATACGCGCCATTTCTAAAAATGACTTCACCCGTGTTCTGTATGTAGGAGAGATGAGACATTCGAGCGCACCAAACATATTTTATAGTCCAGCTGCAGCAGAGACTGAGCCAGCCCATATGGGGGGGGGGGGGGGGCTGTGGTGACAATGATCCTATAACTAGTGTATTTATTGTTAGCTTGAGAACTCAACTGTATCGAACGTATTCTTTAGAAGTTATGGTGTTACTCGTAACTATGAGAGTAGGCACGTCAAAAATCATTTTAGCAATAATGTATTCTGTGGCGGACAGATGCAGATAACACTTATCGGACATACGGTCTAAATCATACCTAATTACGACGGTACGGTATTATAATTGTATTGAAATAGTCAAGGCCTTTTCCCAGAGACGGGGTTCCGGGGGTCAACCCCAAAGGATTTGTTTTTGTTGAAAATTTTGTTATTTTTACAGCTGAAGTTTATTAAATTTTGCATAATTTACGGAGATTGGCTCATTCATATTAAATAAATAAGTATTGATTTTTGTTTGTTCTAATATTAAGCCAACCTAGCGGAGTAAGAGCTATAAAACCCTCTCTGACACCCAACTGGAAAGGCTCGGGACCGCCTGCTTTACATGCCCTCCGAAGTATGGCCAGAAAATGTAGCTATATAGTGTAGGACTCGAACCAACAACCTTTCGTGTGAAAGTTGGAGTCTGTACCACTACTCTACATGTCTTTACACATTGCTGCTGCAAATAGGGGGTCTTGGAGGTTATTACTACTACCTACTGTCCACTATTGTAATTCAAAATTATTCATTTCAGGGGGGGGGGGCTGCAGCCCAATAAGCCCCTTGGCTGCAGCCATATCTTCTTCTATGTAGGCCAATAGGCATGGGCAGGAGGGCGGGGGGGGGGGGGGGGTAGCTGCCCTCCAACATTTAGTAAATATGTTGTATGCTAGTATGCTAATATGTTAATTAATTTATTACAGTCTAATTTAATCGATCCTACATATGTTTGTTCTATTTTGACCCACAACTACCCCCCCCCCTCTCAATGGGCTGGATCCGTCCCTGCCAGTATAGCATATATATATATGTATATATTTTTGGCCTACATGCATAATACCTTAAATATTAATGATTAGGTAGGTACCATAAAAAAATAATAAACATTTAATTGATAGAAATTGCAGAAGGGGGCTAATAAAACTGCTAGCTGAGTTATTGGAAATTTGATGTAAAATACAGTAGCCTACCTAAGTCTTGGCACTGAACTATAAAATCCAACCGATACCAGTCCTAAACATTTAATCAAATATTCGCAAGTAGCCTAATAATTGTACGCACAAACTACTTGATCTTGGTCCTAGAATTTGACGATGTTCCTGTCACAGTTTGGTAACCCCTGGTCTAGCTCTCGAGTCTCGGTCACTCACCCCACCTCAGTCAGTCAGTCAGTCACTCAGTCACTTGCTACCCCTTGCTTATGATGGACCGTCCATTGTCCACGGCTTCACGGCGCCCCACTCAGGCCTCAAACAGCAAACTACTGTGCATTTTGGAACAATGGTACCTCTTACTACTATGACTTTAATACCTACCATCTGGTTCAGCTTATGTGCCCTTTACGTAAGTTTTTTGCATTCCTATTTATTTGCCAACACAGATAAGCAGAAAGTAAACTGCAGAAAGTGTATTAATTTATGTTTTAATGCGTCACATGGTATTTTAGGGTTGTCACCATTTAAACCTAGTAACAACGGTGCTGCGAGCTCTCGTGCTTGTCCTAGGCCAAATTGAATTGTTTTGGGTCATATTAAAAATACTCACTGTTTTTTATACATAAAAAAAAAAAAAATTGAGGAAGGTGAACCTGTGCTGTGAGGTATAGAGCTTGGACTACCATTATAGACAGGGAACTCTGGTGCGTTCAAAGATTTGAGTAGCCTATATTCCACCACTCTCCGATTAATAATGATTGTTTTTGTAATTATAACTTATAAGGGCCACGGCACAGGGTGCAATTAGTGTGGCCCTTATGATATTAGTGATTGTATTTTGTTTTTTTAAGTTAATAAATACCCATACCTACTACATTTTCTGGTTATTTACTTGGCCGCATACCCGGTCCCAACGAATGGGTAATAATTTTTGTTGGATTAAAGGAGTACCTAGAGCAGTAGAGATACAGTACATGTGTTCGGCACCGTACTACAAATAAATAGTAAATAGTCTAAAGACAAATACAATATCTACCACTACCCAACTTTAAAAGTATAATAAAATAGTAAAATATATAATAGTCTAGGTTAAGGACTCAATTTATTAACTCTCCTATTACGGTACGTAGTAAGGACCAGTTGAGAAATATGGCTTGGCTGCCAAAAAAATATGGTATCGTTCTAGTCTGCAGTATTTTAATATATCGGGGTAGGAGTGGCCCTAGGTGCCCAAGACTACCCCTGGACACGTCTTTGTGTCTATGTTACTAGTCCTGGTCAATATGATGTCATTGCAATAATTTAGTTACCTATATTTTGTTTATTTTTCAGATGCCGCACTTACACGTTTGGGCCTACATGCCGACCGCAAATTACGGTTACCTGCTCATCTGAGTTTCTAAATTTGTCAGCCGCAGCTGAAACAAATGCTGTTGACCTTGTTGCAACATCTTTGCATCGCGTCGAGAGAAGCATACCAACCAATTGCCACTTCCTGCTAATCATTGGACACTCTCTAAGCAGAATTGAGGTAAGCGACTAAGAAAATATATTTAATAAGCCACAAGCTTGTAGAGAGCTGATAAGTAAGGAAGTACTATATGTAGTTAAACGTAGCCTACAATAAAATATTAAAAATGAGGATTCCACCTCTTCCGGTCTCATCAGCGATTCCTGGATGAATTTTGATTTTAAGGTATAAAACTGAAACTGAAGTTCCTAAAAGAACTTGTTGCGCAATGGGCGAAGGCAGTGCCAGCAGTGTTTTCGCTTTCTAATTAGCCCCGTTTCCCCATCGCTATAAAAGTTGTAGGAAATAGGTAGGGAAAACTGTACGACACCGTCTTCTAAAAATGCATGGCGGCGCCGTGAAGCATTCCTTATTACCGATACCTTTCAAGCGATGAGGGGACCCACCCTTTGTAAGTAATAGACTTTCTGTGTTATCAATGCAATAATGACTCTATTTTACATTTTGTTTCAATATTAGATCCAAGAAATATAATAAAAATTAAAAATAATTGTAATACAATACAATACAGTATATATATGTATTTCCTTTAAATTATACAATACATGTAAGGCATAAGATAAAATCGTCACAGTATCGTCAAAATCAGGTAGTTCTGTCATTGTCATTGTGCTAGTGTCTCAGTGACAGTGTAGAAAGCTTTCTCTAAGAGATGATTTCTAAGCAATTTAGGGAAGTTAGAAGCATTTCTCGTCGCTCTCAGTTCAATCGGGAGTTTTCTAAGGTAGGCGAAACCTTGTAGTATAGGATCCAGTCGCTCACACTTGGCTGTGCGTGGCGCTGGCCTTACAAGGTCTCCGGCCGTTGTGTCGGGTTGTAGGTGTGAGTGTCCCCGTTTTGTTTAAATGTCCCCCACACCTCAGGCTTTAAGATATGTAAGATAAATATATTATATTATATATTATATATAATATAATATTAAATATAAAATAAAGAAAAATTGGAAAGTGTATTACCTAAATACAGACTCAAATCGTATATACTGTATGGCCTATATATATTGTACAATATCGTACTTCACCATAGACATTCCAAATAAATCGTATATCTTTGTTCGAATAAATATTGGAGTGTATGTAATCAGGGCAATTAACTATTTTTTTATTTGTACAGGTACACGCTCCTAACTACGGTCTAGATACTGTATATCATGAAGTTCTGTGCTGCCCCAACTGCACCGTCTGCCAGTCTACATGTCCTACTGGTGACCCGTGTCCCGTAATCTTGCTGACCTGCACGAACCCCGCGCCGTAGGATGGAGCCATTGCCATTAGCTGCTGCTGGTATTTTCTGCCAAACTTTTGACACTTTTGAACCATTGAGGTAAGCGACACTCTAATGGAAGTATACTAAGCCACATACAGACAGCATTTAGAGAGACAAAACTTTACTGTATGGAAGTTTCAGGTTTGCTAACGGCCTTACAAAGTTGAATCCACGAGAGCAGAGGGTACTCCAAACTATGGCAAATTGGGTAGTGTGCACAGGGTTGACAGGGGGGCATGATAACGCGCTGAGACTATACCAGTCAGTCTACGTGCGTGGGGAGTCCTGGTCACCTCCGAATTAATCGTGTGACTGGGGGCTACTAACCCCCCCCCCCCCTACCCCTGCCCCCCTGTATCCGTCCATGACCCTTGAGCTGCCTGTCTTTTCCTGCTGTAACCATACCATTGGTCATGGCTTCATGGACATGGCAAAATCAAACCACATGAGAATTTTTCTCTGAATAATCCAAATTATGGCTACATTCAGAAGCCCGTATTCTCTAACATGATGCTTTACAGGGGCTATGTAATCCTGTCCCACTGCAGCAATGGAGATAGTACTGGAATTCCCACCCCTCCATGTTGCAGTGGAAACTTCAGCAGAAATGGCATTACTAGGAGTGGAAGGGCAATTAAGAGAGACTCAGCCTCTCTGACTACGTCTGACCACTGCCTGGATATGCCAAGCGATAGAATCCATCCAAAATACTGTTTTAGGAGGGAATTCGAAACTATATTAGGGACAATGAAAGAATGCTGCGAATCAGCAGGAATTCTCAATAGTCACACAATCAAGTGGTATACTGATGGCTCTAGGCTAGGAAGTACCAAACCAAGAACAGGCCTTGGCGTCTTTGGTCCTGGGGTTAAATATCTGGAGTCTCTTAGGGAGACAACTATAGTCTTGCAGATTCTGCAATGAAGGTGCGGAGGACCTGCGATGCGATGCGATGCAATCGCAATCGCACGAAGAAGAGCAGCATGCTCGGAAAGCTTGCAGTTACATGTAAAAGACCTACCACTTCTGAATCCCCTCAAGATCCTGGCTCTCGTGAGGGAGATATAGGCCTCGAGAAAGTGATGTAGAAGTGATGTAGATACTTTGTTGTAGGGGGCACAATAGGCCAATAGGCTTAAGTGCACACAGGTAACACCTGTACCCCAATTTATATTAAAAAAAAAAAAAAAAAATGACCCTTGAGAGGGCTTCGTAATTTTATGTTCACCTATTTTTTTTTTTAATAAATAGCCTACACGGATTTTCTATCTATCTACCTGGGTCCCACATCGACACATCCCATTGGACATCGATTCATTCTAAGCCTCGTGTATATACAGTACGTTATAATAATACATGCTTAATTATTTTTTAATTGATGGTCTTACAGCTCTATACCCAACATGGCCTCCTTCTCTGGATACGCTTCCGACGTCCTCATCAACTTCTGGGAGCGCTTTCTATGCGACCCAAGGGGGCATCGGTGGAGGCTGTCCTCTTAATTGGTCAGCTTAATTCGCGCGTAGGCCTGCTTTATCATCAGCAGCGCAACGGTCCGGGTTGGGAGCAATGACGGCTGCGCAACGAAAAGACTACTGGCTAGGCCAAAAGACCAGCCCCGAAGCAGCCATGGTGAGTGCTTCAAAATAAAAATTATAGTTGAGCGATAGAGACTGTTACCGTACGTTAGGGGTTAGGGCGTTTTGGTCACGGGACAATTAATCTCTTTGCTTACAATAAATCAGAAGTGGACAACGCATATCCCGTTTCTGCAAATCAGGACATTATGTAAAAGTTAGGGAAGGGAAATCCAGCCAAAACTAAAAAAAAAAAATGTTAAACACCTTTATACATCACGCATTAACTCTACACCCAAATGATAGGTTATGCCAGTTAATACCTATCGTAGCTATTGACGTACTTTCCTTACGGCTTAAAGAATCTTATTTGCCATAATTCAATGAAACAACGAAATAAACTTGTATCTCTTTGAGAAATAAAATTAAAAGTACACTTCTTCTCATAAGATAAGTATGTGTCAGCCTTTAAAACAATTACAAGCCAACAGAGTTGGGCCTGCCCACCAAGGTGGGTCCTATATGAAAGTTGTCCATTGAGAAAAATGGGCAATTTTATTTATTTTGCAATTTCGTGGTTTCAGCCTGGCTAGTAGAGCAGCCAAATTCTCCCCTCAACTCGCTACCAACGTTCTAGGGGATGAACAATGTCACCGGAGTCATCGCATCAGCGTCTATCACTAGGAACACGAGTCATCAACATCGTCATCGCTTTACTCTTCAAGCACTTTCTCTGCACCCTCACCCCGAAGACTGCGGCGCACCCAAATCGAACTGCTATAAGGACTGAGCTTGTTGGCAGGACATTTACACTGCACAGTGCGCATATACCATGGTGGCCACATCAAGGTACTAATTTTAAATTTTCACTATGCTTTAGTGTTTCCGAGTATTATTATTTCTACCGCATTACTACTGGTTATACAAACTCCATGAGCACTTCCATGTGTAGGCTACATAGACGTTTGTCTCTAAGTATATTTAGGGAAAGTTGAACATAGCCTACAAAATTTCCATAAAGTGTTCCTCATTAGGTTTACAATAAAACAAATAAATAAAAAACACCCGATTATAGGTCCAGTTACTTTATGTACCTGTAGGTACTGTGGTTCCGTGCTGATTGATGACATTAAGTAGTCAGTGCAAAATTCTTAATGGGGAATCAGTGAAACACTGAGCGATATATGTAGATAATTGGGTAGGTAGTTAGTGAGCAGGGAAGGATCCAGCCCATTATTGGGGGGGGGGATGTAGTTGGTCAAAACAGAACAAACATACAGTATATGCATAGGTTAGTATCGATTAAATTAGAGCTTAATCTTACAACAAATTTACTAAATTTGGAGGGGGGGGGGGCTACCCCTGCATCCGTCCATGTTGGTGAGTGTAATGAATATTTGAATTTTTAAGTTTTTAAATGGTACAGCTTCTTTTTTAAATTTGTTGGTGGCAAGCATGTATCCAGGATTAATTTGGGGCCTAAATATATAGTATTTCATACTGTGACGCAAGCAATGGGCTATATTTCTATACTATAAGATATCCTCCCTAATCTTCATCAATCACATCATTTTGAGTCTGATATCGTTTAGCCAGGTAGTTTCTTATTAACTGCAAACGGTTCGGAGATCTCCCCCATCCCCCTGCTGAAAATTTTGGATATGCAGTTAAGCGCTATAGGCCAGCAGCCCTATTTTGGTGATTTGGGATTATCATAATAACGCATAATACCAATTCAAATTGATAAATTAATCTTATGCTATATTTTTGGTGAGTTTTCAATTTTTTATCCCTTAGTTGTAAACACATTAATTAAAATTCTCATTATATTTCAAAATGCTACCAGGTATATTTTAATGTTTATTAGTATTTCTTTCAATTATGAAACAATGAAACTATTCTCTTGTATTCCAATAATTCATTAATTTGAATTTACCGCGCATATTCTAACACCGTCACGTGATACTTGCAAATTTTAGCAAATTATTTGTTCGTCCCCTATGCCACACCAGAAAAATTTTAATTTTACGCGTTTTTTGTAAAGAGGATTAAAATTCCTCACACAAAAATATAACAACAGGATAGAGATGAAATTTTCAGCTTTTTTGAGTTAGCGACAAAAAACGCATTTATACTTAAAAAAATATTAGCATCGTTCAGGCATTTTTAAAATTTTGGACGCGGACTATACTAGGGTAAGACCTTGTAGTGACTACCGGTATTGAGGTAGGCCTACTGTAAGCAATAACAACAGGGCCGTAGCCAGAATTTTTTTTCGGGGGGTCCATCTGACGCGATTGGTGACAGTGGCGTAACAGAAGGGTGGCAGTAGCATGTTATGCAAGGCGTAAGGGCCTCCGGCCAAAGGGCACCCCCGCAATAAGAAAAAAAAACGTATTTTTTTGGGGGGGGGGGGATTTTCTGTAAAAATTTATAAAATTAAAAAAAAATTGAAAGTTTATAAACAAAAACTAATTTCGGGCCAGAAAAATTTCTTCGAGAAGTTTTAGGGGGGGGGGGGGCACTGCTCTGTGTTGCGTAAGGGCCCCCCAAAATTTATGACGCCACTGGTCGGAGGTTAGGGGAACCTCAATACATTTAAAACTCCATTCTATTTAGTGTATGCGGCAAATATATTTCGGGGGGGGGGGGGAGGTCCGGACCCCCTGGACTCCCTCTGGCTACGGCCTAGAATAAAAATACCGGCATGGAACAAACAACTCGTGGATCTTTTGAAATGAGGCATTTTTATGTAAAGGGGCCGCAAAGCGTCTATGGTAGATTAGTAGGAAACTGGACTGGAGTATCGGCCGCTCCTACATTATGCCTTACATGAGGCATGTTGTGTATGACATAGCTACGTATATTCTATGCCTGACCAGCATTTCATGCTGTACTTAGGTTTCAGCAACTTTGAAAGTTACGCTATACCATTCTCGATTAGCTGAATCTTTTGCGCCCAGAATTACTGTATCAATTGTTGGTAAGATTCAAAAGCTCCAGTACCGATTTGGTTTTTCTGTTGTTGTTGCGTGCAGTTTGCGATGATTATCAGACAAGGTTTTCTTCTTAAGGGGCTCGGGAAGTCCTTTTAACGTGTTTGCCAAAAGATTGCTTCGCAAACTGAATGGCAGCTAACCTGTCAGTTGTTCAAAGGCTAGTTTAAATTTAATTTGAAATGCGACGGAGTATTTGAAGTGGATTATTGCATGAGACAATCAGGTGCTTGAGTCGGATGCTGAACTAATGATTTCAACTGAGTTAAAGATAAGTGGGATTTGATTTGGGATGAACGGTTCACCTAGAGAACGCCCGGCAGACGAACGAAGGTCTGCAGCCCTATCGTGACGTACAATGTCCATTAGTACCTTCGTTAATGTTTCTTCTTCTTCTGGTCACTGGTTTTCCGATCAATATACGTTATATTTAACTTCTTACGGCAGCACCTCATCTGGAGCTTCTCTATTTGACTATCAATTCTTTCACTTACATAGTTCAAGTTTCCCATCTCTTATATTCTTATCATCTTGATAATCCTCCCATCCTGCGTTACCCATCCCCCTATTTAACCATGGCACTAAATTACCATTGTAGGCCACGCTAGGGCTACTGGCCGTACTTTAGTAGGGCCACGGCTGGCAGGAGGGACGCACGTTCAGGCAGCTGGGTGTCGAAGAGTTATTAAGGTCAGGTGAAGTGATAGTGAAATAAGAAGAAAGAAGAGGAAAAAATGACATTGTGCAGTGCTTAGCTTAAATTGTATTATAGGTCTTTGGTGCAGTGAATGTGGAGTGAAATGAATATGATTTGTGTAGGGTTCAGACTTCAGACACCCAGCAGCCTGGCGTCGTTCTATAGTACTGCCATTGCAACAGCGGCGCCGACAGACGGCGCCTTCGCTTTTCTGCTTGGCATACTCTCTAGGTGTGCTCTGAATACTGAAGTCTACTTTTCTTGAACTCAGCTCCGATCATTGGCCCACTATGCAATCTTATTGTCAGTCCATCCACTGCTGAACTGACCAACGACCATGGCACTGGTCAGTTTACTGGTGACTAGGCAATTAGCGGTATGAAACTTCAATCACTCATTCCATTCTAAACTGAATTTGAAAGCAGTCCATTACGCCGTTGCTTGGGATCTGAGACGGAATGCTCGATAACCTTGTGAATGAATGCATTGCCATTCATGCGGTTGTCTTATAGATTCATCATAGAAACCAACGAACGGCTTAATGTTTGAATAGCTTTTACGTAGTTCAAGCGTTCAGGTTGCGAAGATTCCTCTTCTGGAAAACACGTTTTAAGTAAACTACTCGGCGTCTTAGGAAGTTGATCTGCTACTGTTTGACATTGGGGGGTGTATCGCACTAAGACCACCGATGAATTAAGTCGTTACTGAGCTGAATCTTATCATTAATGTTACAATAGCTTGTAAGGGACATTAGATTTGGCGTGTTGGGAATGAAGAGCGCAACTTGTGAAGCTGTTGCGCCCTGAGGCAGTGTGCGCTGCTGGTTAGGGGTAGAGAATGCGTGCTATGACACGCACAATCTGGATCGTGCAAGACATGTTGTCGGGTCGGCCGGTATTTTTCGTTCCGTTTCCTCCTACCACCGGGGCGCTTTAAGGCTTGGGGGTGTGGGTGCAATTGACTGGGAAATGAAAATTTTGTTTTGAAACTTTGAAAAAAAAAATATGGACGTACACAGCTTTTATTTTAGGGGGGCATTTTAGGGCACCTTAGTGTCTCGAATGTTCCCTCCCTCTTGCAAGAGGCGAAAAAAAATAATTTTGATTTGACACCACCACATGGCCGCCCGGGAGGATGGTAATGAGGCCTAAAGCGAAAATGGGCTCTATGGGCTTAAGCTCATCGCCGTCATTGATGTATTGTCAGAAATTAATTTATTTTCTCTTAAATGTAGTTGTCAATTTTCTGGTTAATACACAATTATTATTATTAGTCGGTGCAAGTCCTCTTAGTAGCCGGAGGAAATTTAAATAAAGGCGTGATATAGTAAGGTTTAACAGCTAAATCCCGATTTCATAAAGGATTAATAATACAACTCCGGAGAAGGGGGGGGGATACATTTGTATTAATTGTACCTATAGGGGCAAAATATATAAATAAAATAAATAAGCTAACCTAGTGGAGTTTGGGCTATAAAGCCCTCTTTTACAATCAAGTAGGAAGGCCCGGGACCGCCTGCTTTACATGCTCTCCGAAGCATGGTCAGAAATAGTGGGTTATTTAATCATTACTTGATGCACAACGTAAGACCAAGTGTGGGGCCTACCAAAGCGTTAACCTTATTCGCTCGATAGACAAGGCGCGCCCCTGGGCCCCGGAATTCTGCTGTAAAAATTAAAAAAAAAATAAGTAATAGACAATTTTGGGGCAGAGTCAGTGAGGGAACACTCAAGGCACAGAAATTCAGCAGCCTGTACGAGTATACTGTACAAATCAGGGAACAGTCAGAAGTCGTATACGGAAACCTGAGATGAGAATGTTGAGAGTTAGTTTTGCGTCCTTATTTAATTAATTATTTATTTTTGGAAGATTAAAGGGGGCAAGCGCCCCCCCCCCCCGCCCATGGCTGCGTACGTCCATGGTCAAAGTATAGGTTTTAAAAATAAATAGCTACCTACAGTAGAACTCGGTTAATAAAGCATTGCTGGTCACAATACAACTTAAAATCTATTGAGTCGGGAATTTTTTTTCTTCATTCTGGAATCTGGATCAATGTTCCCTCCAAGGCCGTGCCCAGGTTTCTGTTGGGAGGGGAGGTCCAATTTTTTTTTGAAGTATTTTATTAATGAAAGTCCATTTAACCAGTGTTTCATTTCGGAGGGGGTCCGGACCCCTTGAACCACAATTAGCTTTGCTGTACCTTGAGTGACCATGGCCTGTTTGTGTTAAAATATACAAAACCAGGTAATGGTGCATAATTCAAAAAAGCGACGGAATGAATGGGCCCCAATTCCAGATGCAGTCAGTTTGGTGCTGGCGATTGCCCTGCAGAACGTTCTTGATGAACCAATGTTAACGATAATGATATGTTTTTAAATGTACTGGATAAAATACTTCTGAAAAGACCCGACAAATTGAGCAAATGCACTTTTTAGTATCTCATGGTTCACCTGCGGGGGCGCCTCTGGGGAAAAGGCGATTCATAGTCACTGACCACCTCTTTCAAAGCTGAAGTATGATCCCAAGTAAAGAATTATAACAATCTGAAATTTTAATGTAGATGGGAATGTCCAGAATCTTGTTTAGATCGGTGGGAGCGTCTTCTTAATTATATGAATTAACACGAAAGAATCGTACAATTAGAGAAGCAGAACGTCGTAAATTTAAGAATTAATCGGAGGCGTAAAACCTTATAAGGGTAAAAATTCAAATCTCATGAAATATCAATCATAGAGCTGTCAAAAATATCAGGCAAACAGATTTGTACAAAAAACGATTGGTGTAGTAGTCCCAAGGAAGGATGCATCGAAATGTAGAGGAGCATTTGTGCTAATTTAATGTATATTAATGATAGCCCTAGGATTGATATTTTCTATGCAAAATTTCTTGTAAAAAGCGCATAGTGGGAACACTCCGACCTGCTCTTAAAGTCTTCCAAGTTTCCCAACCGACTGTTAGAACTTTTCGGACTCTTCTCTTATATAGAGGTCAGGGATTTTCTCTCAATTTCGGGTCAATTTTGCCTCTATAATATCAAGTAGTTCTCTTATAATCGAGGTGAAGGTCTTTTGTAGGCCCACTAGGTAGGGGTTACATTTTAATGGCATTTCATGTAGCCTCCTTATTACCGAGTATCTTACATCTCCCAGACTTTAGTAACCAAGTTCTACTGTATATAGAAACATTAAGTCATAAAAAGTTAGTTTTTATAAATCTTTTTCTCAATATTTATAAGACTAAATATCTCCCGTCTTGGGGGGGGGGGGGGGGTTCGGGGTTCTCGGTTCTCTATCTATACTACTATTATAAAGTTGATAAAAATAAGTTATCAAGGTTTTTAAGAAATTCTATAGTAGTCATGTCAGTACATTTTCGTGTCATTTGGATATGATTTGGATGCAAGACATTGATGGTAAAAATTTGTACCTGCTGTACTGGCAAGATCTAGACGAATGGTTACCCTACTCAAGCTGCTTTCCAATGAAAGTGTTGAGCTCCCCTCAGTGCCGGATTAACCCATGGGCACAGGCCCCCGCCCCCCCCCCCAGAATGAGATATTTTTAGATTAAAATATAAAAAAATAGAAATTAAAAGTTTTGAAATTGTTATTTTTTTCCTGCAATGCTGGTAAGTAGATTTATGAATTTTAGAGGAGGTTACAACTTGCACCAGAGGCTGACGAAGCGACATGCTATCGCCCTCCTCCCCCCTTTGGAAGGCATTATATTCTTTGCCTCAAAAATCTAAGTGTTACAACACTCAAAATGCGCAAAACCTCACTATTTCAGCCCTATTTTTCAAAACCTTTCTCCCCCCGGGCCCCCCTTGTCTACAATTATATTGATTCATTCTAACATATAAGCCTTATTGCTCTCAAAATGCGTAAAACCTCACCATTTCAGCCCTATTTTTCAAAACATTTCTCCCCCCGGGCCCCCTTTGGCCATAATTATATTGATTCTTTGTAATATGTAGGTAAGCTTTCTTGTTCTCAAAATGTGGGAAACCCCAATATTTCAGCCCTCTGTCTTCTGAGCAACTTTTATGAAAATGGATGCAGAGGCACCAAATTATACCACACCTTCGAAAAAATATCGTTACGCCACTGACAAGTGCCTCCCCCTTTTATGAGGTCTGGGACCGCCTCTGTCTAGGACCACCTCGTCCGCCTCTGGTTTCCAAAAACGCCCCCCCCCCCCATATCTTGTGCCCCCGGCCCCCCCAGGGGTTAATCCGGCACTGGCTCCCCTGTGAACAGTGTACTGGCCAATTAAAATTACAATCCAGTGCAACAAGGGTTTCACCACCGCTCGGAGAAACTTAAAAATAAATAAATAAATAACCGATTCGAGTTTACTCGAACCTATTTATTCCTATTTATCAATTAGTATATAGATAATGTGAGTAATTTCATCGTACATAATTTTCCTACGGTTAAATTTCGGAAACAAATGGTCCCGATGCATGATTTTTGTGAACCCACATGCCAAATTTCATCAAAATCCACCGAGTAGTATGCCCGCAAATCGATGAACAGAGAAACAGATAGACAGACAGACGTATCGTAAAAACCTGGTACCTCTGAGCGTGTAAATCAGTTGAAATCTCGGGATCGAAAATTTTGACCATCACAAAGCTTGCCTAAAACTACGTATAAATAGGAAACGCTATATTGACTGTTTGTTCCATTACTAAGCCTCTTACACTCTACTAAGAAGCCTGGTTTACTTACACGCCCTCAGAAGCATGGCCAGAAATGTAGCAAAAATGTAGTAAGTTACAGTATTTTTCAGTACTTGTGAGACTCGAGCCTGCAGCCTTTCGGGTGAAAGTCAGAGACAGTAGGCCTACTTACCACTACTCTACATGCCCTGACTTTACTGACCTAATAATTTAATGATCCTGACTGAAATATACAGGAAGGCTACCTATAATAGGTAGTAAGTGTGGTGGGTTCAAAGATGACGGATGTATCCAGATTCCAGGGGTAGGACAACTGGGACTGCGACCCGAATTTAAAATACTGTGTACTTGAACGATGCTTAAATATGTTTTCTTAGGAAAAATTGAAATTTTTATCCTGGCCGGTTTGGCCTTGTGGGGGCTCCTCGGCCGCAATCGTGTGGGGCCCTTTCTCGGACAGAACAGCCTTATACCCTTACACGAATACTCCACTATCATTTTTAAATAGAGACTCAGGATGCTAAACAGAATAGAGTAAGGCGATTAATCATTAATGCGACGGCACGTTCCAATTTCCCGCCAAATATTTCGACAAGTTTATTTATTTGCTTTAGTTTGCTTTAGTTTTTTTAATCTATTGCGATTTTGTATTTTGTATTTTGTATTTTGCGGCTTCTTGTGGGGGCCCCTTTTTTTCCGTGGCCCCATAGCCAAACCATAAGCCATGCTGCTGGTCCTAAACTCAAGTCCACCAAGCCCACTCGCTGGAGTTGTGAATTTTTATTTATTTATACGGTAACTTTGCCTATCGCACCAAAAAAATAAAAGAACACCGTATACTGCTGTGTATCACCAGGAATGGTAAGGCGTCATATACGCGTAGCTTATCTATGTATATGGGGGTCACCACAGGAACGGCAGGGACGGATTCAGCCCATTAGGGGGGGGGCGACCCCCTGCTCTCCCCCTTGTATCAAACCTTGGATCACCAGCTATGAGCAAAAATTATTTACGAAAATATCAATTACCATGTATACAATCCATTTCCGGCAATATAGCTCTCACAGAAGATGTTTTTGCAAAATTCCTGCCACGAAACAAATCCTGGATACATGTCTGTATTTAAAATCAGCGCCTTAAAGTGCAAATTACCAATTAAGAGTGGGCTCAGTTAATTGGGCGCGAAAACTGCCCGTAAGTAAATCATAGAACAGCTGCACCTCAAATTTTGGCAGCGCGTCTCGCCGTCACCGTCTAGTTTAGGGATTGGTAACGTTTTCTAGCAGCTGAGCCAAATTTCGAAAAAAAAAACAGATTTAGATCTGTTAAAAGAGCCATACATCCCAAACAAAAATGAATGAAACAATAATATATATTGCAATCACCTATTTATGAAACACCTTTGCAGGTAACTATTGTAGGTAACTTTGAAATACGAATGCACTATATACGATAAAGTAAGTAGCCTTCTGGATGTGTTATGTTTATTACCGGCTTAATAATTGTGTATAGAACTGGTCATAAAGGGAAGAGCGGCATGCGGCTCGCGAGCCTCACGTTGCCGGCCCCTGGCCCAGTTCAACAAAAACGTTATAAGTAGAATATAATAAGGATCACTGCTGCAGGCCTGCAGCTAGCCTATTGCATTATAAAAGAAAGTAACAGGCTGATTTTTGTCAAAATAAAATAAGACTTACCCGACTTCAACGGGTAGTCTCTTTTCACTTGCCACTTGCCAGCAAATTAGTCATCCGACCTGACACTCAAAATTTTGTTGATATTTTAAAACTACAATAAATTTTAAAATACCCGTAGCAATTTCGGCCACAGAGTAGTAGGAAATATCTATACCTAGGCCATATCTTAATTAATTTATTTTAAAAGGGTTAATCGCATTGAGAGTGGGGAACCACAGTAGCCTACTACTTTTTAGGAATTTAGGATCCCTTATAATAGTCATTAATTTATTATTGGGCTGAGTCGCTAGGATTCTTCTTGTTCAATGGTCTTGTATTGTAAATAACGCTTAGACGACGCCCGGAATAGGCGTAGATTGTGGGTTCGAATCCCACCAAGTCCATTTTTTTCTATATCTAATTTCGTTTATAACGAGGAGGTCACCTCAATCGTCCGCGTATAGTACGTATAGGTGCGTTCTTTAGCAGATAGTAGTGTGAGCCCGATCGTGTGGGATAGTACTGAGCACCAACTAGGGTAAAAAAAGAATATTGTAGGAACATTAAATTAATTCACAATATAATAATATAAATATGGTATATGCTTTTCTTTTCATAAATGGGTTCAAGTGTAATGGAAGCAATAATAATAATCGGAAACACAGTTTAATTTTTTAAAGTTATTGGCATTATCATGTGGTAATAGTAAGCACCGTAATTTTTTTAAAATGTAGTTTTCTTAATTTTTTGCATTTTATTTAGTCTTGTCGGTCAGTCCCTCATTTATTCTGTCTGAATGGTCCCCGCCTGTCCTGCCACCATTTGTTAATATTTTTTGTGTGTTACTGTTGTCTTTGAAGCAGGTTCTTCGTGTAATGTGCTGAGGGCAGTGTGAATTGAATGTTTTTAATTTAAATTTCTGTGATATAACCTGTGACGTGCAGTGGCGCCGACTTGTCTAGTGCTCAGGGGTTCAAACGTTCGAGGTAAGGGGGCTAAATATAATTGTAGACTAAATTCAATCAAATTCATACCACAACTACTCCTGGCGATCCAGTTATTCCATGTTAGCATATTAAAAAATAACTTGATAAGCATATCAACATAATGTACTTCATTTAGACTTCATTCAAATTTTCGTTGTTTGGCACTATTACACGTATAGTAGTATTATATATATACTCATAAGCTAAAATTCATGTTAGCGTGGAAAATGGTATTATGTTTATTACAACTAAGACCTGGCCATAAAAATACAATATTATTACAAACCCCTGAGTTAAAATAGTTTAATAATATCCGAGCACACCAAAAGTTTATTATTTTTTTTTTTTTACAACCTACTGTATTTGAGTGTAAAAGAGTTCTTGATTAAATTTTATCGGATGTTACATGCTTTTACATTGCTATATTGTAAATTGTTTTAATTGTTAGAATGTGGTTATTGTGATAATTATTGTTCTTGCTATGTGCACACTGAAAGACTATCGTATGTCGTATTGTTAACTGTTTGAACTAAATATAACAATTGAAGACACGAGTAGATGAAGGTGTTAACTTAAATTACGGTGTTAAAGTTTTGTGGCACGAATGTTGTAAGTTGTAGGCTATTCTTCTCAATATGGTACATATTCGGTAATTCAAATATCCAAACTACCATTATCCCGTGTAGATGAAGGTGTTGACTAACATTATTGAAGTTTTGGGTTACAAATAACTTATTATTGAAGTCGGTGCTGAAGTAGGCTACTCTTCTCAATAGATACTTATTCGGTAGAACTGTATTCATCCGAACTCCCATTATCCAAAAATCCGAATCCCTTTAAGACAAGACAGTCGCACAGCTTACTTTGACCAAGATGTTCACTTTATTCAGTTTGTTCTTTATATAGTTACAATACGGTACTAACACTTAATTAATAAAAAAATCAAGCAGTACCCTACTGAAAGTAAGCCGTTTTTTTTCTTAAAAAGTACACCTCCAATTAGCTATTATTTGATTATTCGAATAGATTCAGATATTTTGAGTTGTTTACCTATTTATGTTACCTTCTTTTACACTAAATATCCGAATGTCCGATTTCCCATTGATCTAAACATAGTACCTATTGTATTTTGACGCAGAGCGTCTCTAACACCTTGAACATGAGATAAAGATTGTCTGCATATAATTTTACTTTTTCCGCGCCTTTATCCCCTACGAGATTGACTCTTTCACAGCCCCTATCTATGGCATCTTTGACTCTTGGCGTGTGAGTGTGAGTTGATCTGCCTGGAGCTTTCTCGCCAGCATCATCTTCGGTTTTCCTTTTCTCCTTTTTCCCATAACCACAAACTCCTCAGCCCTTTTCAGGAGATGATTCTCGCCTCGCCTTTGGATATAGCTATCCCTTAACAATCCTTTTCCCCTGCGCTTGAGAGTGATATCGGTAGTTTTCAACTCAGCTCTGAACTGATCGTTTCTTCGCCTGTCTGCTAGGGATATTGAATGTCTGCATTATCTAACTTTACATAAAAACTTTAATCGCCTTCATCCACTCGTGTATTGTATATTGTTATGGCTACGTGAGATCAACCCCATATCCCACATGGCAAAATGGGAAGCTCATAATGATAAATACAGCATATCAGTAAATGAGATTTTGTTTGTAACAGTTTATTTTGAATTTAACGCTGTAACCAAGTTTACCACTATGCCATGGGATATGTGAGTACCTATACCAGTATGATGAGGTAGCCTACGTTAGAAAGACATAAGCGGATCTAGGAATTTGGTTTGTTTGGGTGGGGGAGGGGAGGGGAGGGGAGATAAGGAACTTTTTTCTATCATTACACTTTGTCCAAAACTCGAATGGGGGTGTGGGGGGGGGGGAGGAGGAGGAGGATTAAATCCAATAATACAGAAAGATAGGTTCATACTGCAAAATTTTCGGCCGAGTACGGGCAAGGGCCGTTGAGCAGTGGGTTCATGTACATTGTAGGCTAAATTTTTTTTTCCTAGCCTAGCTGTTTTGCCTGAGCCTGTCACGAGCCCATTCGGCGAAGTAGATATACTGCCGACATTTCATTCCTTTTGCAACATCTCACTCCTGTACGTACTTTAATAGAGGCCTTTTACCTCTTCCATTTTTCCAATTGGGGTTGGACATGAGTAAGAAAAATCTCACCCTTAGGAATGTCAAAATGACATACTTTTTTTTTTTGTGGGGTGGGTGGCATTATAGGCTAGAGTACCGAGGACCGATATAAGAAAAACTTTGAAGTCCTTGTTATAATCAAATGTACAGTGGAAAGTCCTTTATAGGTCTATTTCTATACCATAGTAATCCACAGCAAGGTCCTACTCCACAGTTCACGTAGTGATCCGCTAGGATATTGTGATAGTGGCTAATTAAAGCGTCAAAAAACTAGTTTGGGAATGGCGCCTTCACATCTCACAAGGTAGGAAATGATGTCAGGTAAGTGAATTTATCGGCTAAAACGGTGGTAACCGTATGCTAGTTGAATGGGCATAAGTTAGAGATTGTCGGGAATAGCGGGTTAGTTAATTTGAATTTCGCGGTTTTTGTTTTCTATGGAATTGGAAGCAGAGGTTGCCAGGAATTTGAATTCCGCGGTTTTTGTTTTGTTTTTTTCTTTTCTATGGAAGTAGACATTACCGGTAGTAGCAAGTTAGTTAATTTGAATTTCGCGGGTTTTTGTTCCGTTCTATGGAAGAAAAAGATTGCCGAGGATAGCGGGTTAGTTAATTTAAATTCCGCGAGGTAGTTAATTTGAATACGTCGCTGATTTTTATTCTTCGTTCTATGGAAGTAGGCATTGCCGCGAATAGGTTCATGAAATCATGGCTTTGAATATCGCGCGGGTTTTTGTTGGTTTTCATGGTACTAGAAGAAGTGATTATCGGGAATAGCGCGTTAGTTAATTTGAATGGCGCTGGTCTTTATTTTCCGTTCTATGAAAGTATGCATTGCGTGGATTAGCTGGTTAATGAACTTGAATTTCGCGGGCTTTTGTTCGTGACCATTCCAGGGCACGTGACCGTGGCGTCCATTCTGATTGATTGGATATTTAATGGTGTTATTGGCGGCCATTACTCCATGTGTTTCCATTGGGGTTCCGGGTTTGGCTGACTTATCTTTATTTTCGTGCTTTTAATTAAATTTTGAAACGAATATGGACTTAAGTTCGTACGGAACGTGACGGCCCTTGATATCTATACATACCTAATTCACGGCTGCAGCTTTTACACTGCGAAGGAATTTCAAGCCAGGAAAGGTTTAGAGGCCTTCAGCGGTCAGCAGTTTTGCTTGTAAAGATCCTACCGGCATCGTCTCATATCCCATTTTTTGTGATGGCTTCCAATCTGGATTAGTATAATCCTCTAATGCACTAGGTTTGCCTTGAAAAGTAACAAAAGGCTTACTTGAATAAGTAATTGATACATACATACATACTGTAGATATAGTACCGTACGCCACCTGTTGTTCTGCCAATTGTCCTAAATGACATAATAATGACTCACTCTGAGCAGCTAGGTCTAAAGGTAATACACGTGTGTACCTATGGCCTACTGTCATCAATTTGCGTCATTATTAGCCAGTCAGAGCGCTAGTTACATGTCTTTTAGAGTACTGATGGGTAGGCTCCCCGAAGTGATGAAAAACTTGTAACGGCGACTTAGAGGACAATTCGCAGGCAACAGCTGATAACAGAATGCGTTTAGGGTAAGTGTTTATATTAATTATATTGTATATTTTATCATTTAAGTTATATTTTATATATGTAGCCTCCTACATGGTAAATTAAACCATAACACACCGAACAGAGCATAACCGTGTCCGTAAGACCATTACCGTATCCAAATTTTGAATAGGGTTAAAATGTTAAAAATGTCTATAAATCCCCCCTTGGCTACGCCACTGAGGCAAAGGCGAATTTATAGAAAATCCTAACATAGGAATAACCCTATTAACAATTGGGATATCCGGTAATGGTCTTACGAATGTACGGTTATTCTCTGTTCGGTGGCTTACTATATCTACAGTATGTATGTATGTATCAATTAATTATTCAAGTAAGCCTTATGCAAGGCAAACCTAGTGTATTAGAAGATTATACTAATCCAGATTGGAAGCATCATAAAAAATGGGATATGAGACGATGGTGGGATCTTTACAAGCAAAACCGCTTAAAGGCCTTTAAACCTTTCCTGGCTTGAAATTCCTTCGCAGTGTAAAACATGCAGCCGTGAATTAGGGCCGTTATACTTTCGGCCACTCTCCCGGTTTTCCGTCCCATTTCATGGCATCAAAGCCGATAATCTCAATTTTTGATGTAGCCTATCTTGCATTTACGTCTACTTTCATCGAATAATCAATTAATGAAATGAATTATTGAGACTGACAAAAGAAAAAAAATATAAGGATTATTTGCAAAATATAAAGCACAGACAACTCCAGGTACACCCGTGGGTACCTATGAAGTCTAGAAAGGGAGTGAGAAAAGTCTTGGTATTAATCTGCCATAGGTAATAAGAAAATACACGTCTTGAGAATTAAAATGAGGGCTAGCCCAAGCTTTGTCATTCGTCCAATTCCTTACTAAGCAGAATGAGGCGTTCATGTAGTTGTTCGGCGTCGGGTTCATTTCTCATGATGATGATAGCTTCTCCGAGGATTGCCATCGATTCTGCAAGGGTCTCCTATAAGCAAAATAAATTTAAAAGTAGTACATTCGTGGAGCTGAAGAGGGCGAACCAGGACCGAGGGGAGTGGAGACATCGAAGCCAGCACATGTTGCTGCCAACCAGCCAATCGGCTGTAACTTGAAGTAGAAGAAGAAGAAGACCCGCACAGCGTGTAAAACGATATAATTTTATAGATGCCATGGTTTTTCCATTGAGTCCCTTTGAATACTGTTCAGTACTATACCTACCCGTGATTCACTAAAATATACGGTATCAATAGAGACTGCTCAATGTTTTTTACATAATTTTATGTTCGAAAGTCAATAACATCATCAACATTTGCTTAATTTTAATTTTATTACTTGTTTGATTTGATTTGATGACTTGGATTAGTTGTTAATAAACTAGGAAATTCAATTTTGGATGAGCACGGCATGTTGCCTGCTTTACGTGCTATCAATTAGGTAACGTTCATAAAAGTAGGTATATGAAGGAAGAAACCACTTTTAAAACTCTCTGTGATCGCGTTATGATAACTTGTGTATTTCAGTAACATTTACTGTTAGATGCGTCAGAGGTTTATAGCTGAACGGGGTGAAAACTGATGGGCAGCTGTAAATATTGATTTTCCTTCCAGTTTTAAAATAGAATCGTAGGCAACTACTAGTATGATAGTACTCTTATTACCTGAACAAATTGTCGTGTGATCTTGTCATCCTCAAACTGTATTTTTGTGAGCATGACCATTGCTGCCTGGAGTTCACTAAGAATCTGCCCCCGTATTCTGGAGTATCCAGGGTCCACAATGTCGATGACGTCCATCAAGTCATGGCAATAGCATATTTTGCGCTGTAGCGTCTCTCTTGGTAAATCTAACAAATGGAAGGATTATAATTAGATATAATGTAGCCTAGTCTCTACTCATGTTTCCGCATTAAAAGATTTGTTAAAACCGGAATTTACTTCTTTGTTATGACCCTACAATTCCGGTGTATTGTGTCTTGGTAAGTATGCTGATGCAATGCAAGTAGGTATTGATGAGCACAATATACAATAATGTATTAGTAGTATGGAGAAGTCAGGACATGTAGAGTAGTGGCACGGACTTTCACCCGAAAGGTTGTTGGTTCGAGTCCAACACTGGCTGCTTCGCCGGAGGACATGTAGCAGGCGGTCCCGGGCCTTCCTAGTTGAGTGTTGGAGAGGGCTTTATAGCCTTAACTCCACTAGGTTGGCTTAGTAATTGAACAAAAAAGTCCTTATTTATTTATTTATTTAGTATGTATGAACTTGAGTCGGGACCCAGGCCACAATTAAGCCCCTAACTAATGTATTAACACCAGAAAATATATAGGTATTGTGTAGTTTGTAGAAGTGATTTCAACACTGCGTAGGCTATTTAAATTTTGAAGATATACACCATGCCAAGATGTAGCCTAGTTTTCTCTATCAGATGCCAGTGCCCGATCCTTTCCTAAACTACTTTTGAATGTGAGTAAACAGAAAAAGTAAACGAGCAAATCAGAAATAACCAAAGTGTGGAAAGCTCTGCTCCAATTCAGAAACGACAAGGTGTGCCAAAATAAACAATACAATACTGCGATATACCACTGGATGCACATACCCATTTGGTTTACGTCAAATTCGGCATTTCCAGGTCACCATGATTCATATAAAGAAATTTATAGATTTCAATACAGTTGCCTGCATTTCCAAAATGCGTTTCCACAGGCTATTATACATAAACAGTTAATAGTTCTGTTTTTTTACAGGTTATGAATATAGACAGAATAGACTTATGTTAATCCCGCATATTACGCACTCAAATATTGTTCCAACATAAATATGGGTAGCCTAGAAGAAATATTGGAAAGTGTAATACCTTTAAATCAGATTCAAATCGTATAGCCTACCTCAAAATAAACATTTCAATTATATCTACGATCGAATATTGGGTCGAATAAATATTCAAGTATGTAATCAGGGCCAATAGTTTTATACAGCAAGAATAAAAACGAAATAACGTACCTGAGTAAAGATATCCTGGCTTGTTCCCATACATTTGCACAAGGGCGTGTTTGACCTGAACCACAAATGTATTCCTTGGATGAAGAACACCAACAGATTCAACGCCATATTTTGCCAAAAACTGCTCCAAAGCCACCGGTGTTGACTTATCTAAACGAGCTACTTCTTCCCTCAAATTTTCATTTCCAGCGCGAACAAGCTTTGCATTGATCTCGTGAGCACAGTCTACACAACGCCAGGGGGCGTTGTCATTTAATGGATTTGTTGATATCATTTTCGGACCATTTTCGTAATTGTTACTGTTGGCACAACGGCTGCAGCGGAACGCACCCAAATATGTACCTAATTCCGTAGGATCTGAGCACCTCTTACAAGAACACTCGAAACATTTCACTGTTCGCAAATGTGCTCTCCTTGCTATTGTACCCCAAAACGTTTGGGTGTAAGTAGCAGTAATGGGTGTCCCTGATGGTATGTCGACAGTTGCTGAAACAGCTATCGCATGTTCTGGACCGTGGAAAGTGTGCCTAGTATTCGCTGTGCAGTCATGAGCAAGCAAAGAGGCTATGGCATATAGTCCTCGCAATTTTGATCCTTTCGTTCTAATTTCAAAAGCATTCGTATCTAGGACTCCTGTAATATGCAAAATTTCATCTTCAGTAGCCTTATCTTCCATGCGAAGTCTCTGTTGTAAGAAAGCGACAACATTTTGCTTGTAAATGCCGTAAAGTTGAGTTTTTCTTCTTTCCTCTACATGCGATTGCATTTCTAAAATTTTCTTATATTTTTCAGGCTGATTCTCTTTCAGGAGCAATATTCGTAGAGGAACTATAGGAAAATATAGGGCGTGGTTGGGTGTGTCATCTTCAATTTTTGCGCGAAATTTTCTTTTCATCATGATCTGACATTCATCAAAGTGGGAATCAGACACTTGGCACTGTACAGAGCATAGAGGGTATCCGCAACCATCGCAGTCGCGTGCAGTTGGTCCATCACAGGGGGAGTGACAGCCTAAACAAATTCGAACACCGACGCTCTTTGGTCCCAAAACAAGGGGTGGCTCTTGAAAAATGAGTTCCCCCTTTTGGATGTCACGCGTTGCTACTAGGTAGCGCCCCAATGTTTCGTTTGTTTCCATTTTGAAGAGAGGTTTGCATGTTGATTTGTGGCCAGCTTTCCAATCTTGCTTCTGATGGTCTTTGCTGCAGTAACTGATTATCTTGCAGCCCCCACAGTTGAAGTCGGCGGGACTACCGCATGTAGCGCATGCTCTTTTCATTTTGTTGATTACCGTAATGAACAAACTGTAGCCTACTGTGGAATGTTACTTTTTGATTTCTTTCAGATTGAAGAAGCAATATGATCTGAAAGAAAAAAATACAATTGCAAAGTAGGCTATACTACAAGTGCAATACATATATATGTATATTATATATAGGATGTACAAGTAGAAAAACTGGGCTTGGCGGAGTTTTCCTACAATATATTCTATAATTAATTCTATTTTGCCGGTTATTATATATATTTAGTTTTCACGCTAATATCGAAGAACCTCTTTGGGATTTCATAAATCAGTTGACTGTTGACTGCAGGTAGTAATAATCATGTATCAGCAATTGATTCTACACGTAATTAACACCTTTGGTTGCTATTCAGTAGTTATAAAATAGTATTATTGAAATGCAAAACATACAGTGCACCTAATATAAGGGTGATACACAATCTTTCAGCGCATTTACAGTGTTATTATTATTTATTTTGTGCAGGAGGTTCATTAGCTCGAGGAGATATGAGGAAGTTTACTGAATGTTTCCTGTTGAAATTGCTGGACGTCTTCCAATATCTTCATCTTTCATTAGAACACTTCACATTCAGACTGTTTCTCCGAGCTATTTCTTCTTTTGAGGTAACTGGGATTATATTGTATAGGCACCAAAATAAATGCAGCTTGATCGACTTATTTATTATTTTATTGTTCGAGGCCTAACCAAAATATAGACGGTGATTGTTTGGAATTCAGAATAGGCTAGTAGGCTCACCACACGTCCCGGCTTAAAAACCTTGCCCCGGGCGTCTCGGCCAGTCATGATTTTGTCCCGGCTTTTAAAATTAATTTAACATGAGGGCCTCAATTGGTTGAGTCTATTCCCCCCCTGTTGCATGCTCGAATATTTTTCCAACATTCGATTCAAGATTTAGACGTTATTAAACATAAATTCATTTAAACGCATAAAACTCATAAAATATTGCATTTTGTAATAACAATTTACTATTACTAGATTTTTACATGCAATAAATTTGGGTAGAATAAATTTTTTTCCATTCTATCCCGGTTTGATGTCTTAAGAATATACGGTAGTATGCATAGCTAAATGTATTGTACTGCATGCATGCACTTAACTAACCCTTATAAGTTATAGGTATACCGTATACTTATTTAGTACCTGTTGCAATAATATTGCGCGGTTTACCTATTAAAAAACTTCTTATTCACACATTTTATGCATACCTTAAGCGTAGGCTGTAGGTCAGTTAGGCCATAGAACATACAAACAGCCCGGCACCACTGCGTAAGCAATCTGGGCATTTTGTGGGCATAGTTACCACGTGGCGACAACTAAGATGACAAAAGTATGTGGCGGCATTGCTCACGAGAGGTTAATTCTTCCTAGCCTGTGAAAGTTTCGGATTAAAATAGAAGATACACGCTTGCCAAGATTTTCGATGAAAAGTTCTGTAGCCACCAGTGCGTTGAGAGTGCTTACTGTGGGAGCACTAGTGCTTGTTTTTTAAGTCGATATACTGCCTATGTCATCTGACCCTCAAAAGGTACGATAAACATCTTAGTATTCAGAATACTCGCGAGGTTGCACCATAAAATTACAGTGAATAATATGTAATACCCCGAAAATTAAATAGTAACAGCTGTTTCTTGAGTAAGGAGTTTATTGCCGGTTCTTTCGAATGTTATGCAGTAAACATAAGCCACCAGCAGGCTGATCATGGCGATTATAATACCGGGGTTTAAATAATCTCTGGTATTAAAAATGTAAACAAGATAATTTTATAATGGAAAGTGCCATTCAAAATTTGTTTGTTTACATTTTTAATACCAGGTATTATTTAAACCCCGGTATTATAATCGCCATGATCAGCCTGCTGTTACAATAAAATAATTATTATTTACGAAAAGAAAATTCTTTCGGGCATCCCAGTGCTTGACAGGATGGAAAATGGGTTTATTGGCACAAAAGCAAAGATTAAAAATGTAATTACTACAAAGTAGTATATTGTGATATGTATACCTGAAGAAAAATACAAGTTATTATAATATTATTAATTATAAAACGGGCCTAGCCCATAGGGCAAAACTGTTCTTTTTTGTATTGTATATTTTCTTGTAGAGATTGGAAATACACGATTCATGAATAAAAATAATAAGCGTCTTATATTTAGGGCGAGACTTAAGTCTTTTTCTGTCTAACCCACGACAAAAAACAACACAATTTCCAAACTACGGTAGCCTACATAATCAATTATCTTATTGTACCTCCCACATGCCACCCTTATTCACATTTCTATTGCTGTTTGGTAGGCTACTTTAGGATGAAACAACTTCATTATTTTGCATACTCAGTATACTGGATATATATTTTTTAATTTATTTTCCTTCAAAAGGTTAATCGCATCATGCAAACAATTTAATGAAAATATCCGATTGGCCTCTTCAGTCGCCTCAGTAGTTTAGTACCCATGTTGAGTTACGACACGTCTCTGTTCACATGGGGTGTAGAAACCTTATCACCTTATCCAACAATACAGTAATATAGTAGTATCATAGACGATATGAGTCGTCTAGTATCAAAGTCGCCAATGTAATTTTTCAAAAACCACAAAACCTTTTAATACAGTATATTAATAATATACTGTATTAAACTAAACTGATAGTTCCGTAACTGTATTGCCAGTTGAGTTTAATACAGTATATGATTTTAATTGTATTTATACAGGTTTTGTGCTTTCTGAAAAATTGGTCAAAAATTACATTGGCGACTTTGATACTAGACGACTCATATGTCTGCACAACAGCAATACGGGTCCTGGGGCAAATGAATGTCTTGGGCCTTGCTGACTTCCTACAGTAATGTACCCAGTGGCGTACATATAAAATATATGGGGGGGGGGCGGTACCAGATCGCCTCTAGCTATCATCTTCTTGTCACCGTTGACGAAGTTGAATTATATCAACCGAGCGATGGTTCATCATATTTCATCATTCATCATTCATCATATTTCTTCATCATTTCATCATAATTAAAAATTCAATATCAATACGAACATGATTGGAGGTCAGTGACATATTTCACCTGAAAATTCATGATTATGTAATCTGCAATACATTTTTATCTCACTTTCACACGCCTTTTAGATAATTATTATATTATATTAGGTACTGTACAATATTTTATAGGTACATCACCTACTATATGCACCTTTGATTGAGAGGGAAAAGTCAGGGAGAGAAGAATTAATTTTTGTTTAAAAAATAGTTAGTTATTTAGTTTCTAACGCCTGCTTTCAGCATTTCTGCTTTCAGCAACCCTGTCAGCCTGGCGGGGGGTGTGAGTCTGTTTGTTAACTCGAGGCACCCTAAGGGCAGACTCTTTCACCTCGGGGAAAGGGGAGTTGACTAACAGGGTGGACCTCCTGATTATAGTGGATTCCGAACCACTTGGGGAACATGGTAAAGTCACACGATTCAATCGGAGGTGACCAGGACTCGACTTATACTGCCTAAGCGCGTTATCATGTCCCACCATGTTCCCCTGCCAATGCTGTGCACACTACCAAGTTGCCGTAGTTTGAAACATGCTCTGCTCTAATGGAATCAACATGTTAAGGCCGTTGGCGCAAAAAATAAAAAATAAAGAAAAGAAAGAATTGTCTATATTAGTCCATCAATTCGTCTACAGTAGATATCATACACCAACACTGTTCGAGTCTACTAGCCTAGTAGCCTATATACTCGTAGTAAATTTCGTGATACACAGCACCTATGTATGTATATGTATGTTTGTGTAAGTATAAGTAAACCGTTTGTCAGTGGCATAGTTAATTACTCTTTACTCTTTTCCTTCTTTTAGCTATAATGGGTGACACTTGCAAAGTCTGCACTGCCGCAGCAACGCTCAAATGCAGTCTTTGTAAAAAGGCTAGCTACTGCGGGAAAGACCACCAGAAGGAGGATTGGAAGTCGCATCGGGAAATTTGTTTACCATTCGAGGTATAACCTTTTCCTCAATATAAACCTAGACATATATGATATAGCCATTGTATTGCACAAAAGAACCATTTTACTTTTGAAAATGCATTTAGGACTGGACTCAACCAAACGATGCATAGGCCTAGTATTGTCTGGCCAAATTAATTTTATGCTATATGGGCTCCATATTTTATTAAAATAATTTAATGCAATTGGCTGTTTGGTACCTACTTATTAAAGAAAAGCCTCCTTGAGATTTGAGCCCAATGGACTTCCTTTGTATATGCTGAAAAAGCTTGCGGCCAACCCATAAAAAATTGTGTATAATGTTTTTTCTCCATGCTACATGTATAGCCGGCATTTTAAATTTCAATACAAAAGAGGTTCTCGTTGATTTTTATAGTCCATGGGTAGGCTACTATCGTAGCTAAGCTACCTGTTAGACTACCCAGTATTAGAAAGTGCATCTTACATACATTACCGGCTTGTGGCTTCTTGAATGATCGTCTTAAGAAAAGGCATGGAACATTAAAAACATTACCACGTGTGTTTCTCAAAACAATTACTTTGTAGATTAACCCAATTGGCACGACCACGAATTGTTATTGGCCCACTTGAATTTGGCGCAAGTTTCCCCCGCTCTCATTACCTTACAGCACGCTCTCAAATTTGAGTCTGGCTCACTGCTAATTTTGAAATTTCAAAATTAATATAAATTTCTGGGTGATCTTTTATTTGGTTGAGACAAAAATAAGTTGTTTATTATCCGGGAGACATGACCGGCCGCAGTTATGATGGGAGCGGGCCAATTTCTGTTGCATCAAAACTCACATACATAACACATTCCGATTCAGTAAAACTTACTGTTTCAATGGCGGATCCACGGGGGTCATGACCCCCCCTAAATGAGTAAATTCATTAGATAGGTACCGAATAAAAAAAAGAATAAGACTCAACCTTTCAACAAAAAAATTACCTTTCAAACTTACAAAAAACTTGTGCCCCCCCCCCAAAATTTTCCTCTGGATCCGCCCTTGTACTGTTTACACTGGAAATGACTCGTTGATTTCGCGTTAGAGCCGGCCATGATAAACAGTGTGAATAAATTGCTTTATGCGGCAACATCCAACAGAATATCTGCATCAGATTTCTGCTAACCCTAGAAATTTTAGTGTGTCAGCTACTTTTTCCCAAGGTCAAAGCCGTTTGGGCTTGGTAGCCTTTATTTTTTTACCTACTACCTTGCACTTTTTAAAAGTCTTCATTGTCGTTGCTAGAGGGCGCTAAAAGGGAAATCGCCTGATTTCTGGATTCATGAAACATCACATGGCATAGGACTTCCAATATGGCCGCTATTCCACCTGTCAATTTTTCTTCAATTTTGATTTTGTCACTGAGGGAAAAGCATCAATGTTGCATTATTTATTTTTACACCCCATTCCACTTGTTTTCAATAATTGACCATTTTTGTTTTCAATTTTTTCCAATTTTGTAGGTTTGCCCCCACCGTCTTTCTTTTAATCTTATAATCTACAAGAAATTTTATGATTTAACTTTCGAAATAATTCGTTCGTTCTCAAGAAAATAATTTAAATTATTTATCATCTCCAGACAAAGCCAGCATTGTTAAATTTTAGTTTGCTATTGTTTGCAAAGCGTGATTTTACTCTATGATTATTGATCAATTTTAACATTAGGAAGTTAAAATGGACAATGTCATAGAGTAAAAAAAAAAACATCAATTATTGACGTACAAATGACGAATTATTGACAGATGGAATAGCCGCCTATATAAATGAAACATTCTCACATAAATAAAATCGGTTATCATTTGGATTGTTCCGGCCTACAACTCGGCCTCTCACCAACTTTTCACCTCACAACAGCCCTGCGGGTCTACTATGCCGTTTAGTGTGAATTTATTCTTGGGGTTAAAAATCCCAGGTTAAGATATACAATTATCAGCATTCATATTAAGTTATATAATAAAATATTAAAATTTATATGCGCAGATTAAAAGTGCGCCAGAAATGGGTCGATATGTTGAAGCTTCGCGACCTCTATCGGCGGGGGACGCCATAATCAGCGAGAGTCCGATTGTGCTGGGCCCCCGGGACGAAGAACCCGTGTGCCTGGGATGTTACAACCCCAACCCCACCACCAGGTGCCCACAGTGTGCCTGGCCAGCCTGCGACCCCGCCTGTCCCGGCCTGCAAGACCCGATACATCATGCCAGCGAGTGTGTTATACTGCGCTTGCATACTAGAAGAGTGCAATATATTCCAGATGACTTCTTCAAGTAGGTGTACCTACGAAATTTCTTCAATTAGGCATAAATTTAAGGTTTTTATATTAATTGAACGCCTCTTCGAAGATTGGCGACCATCATGGCAATTTGGACCTTGGAGGCTGCTCCTCTGGAAAGGGAAGTCGTGCTCCTGCCACTGCCTCTCGTTTTCCAACCAGGATGTTCTTCTTCTGCCGGGCTAGTTAGGGCTATGATAAGTTATCCACCAAACCAGAATTAAATTGAAAAAATGGCGATACGGCGGTACAACTGTCCCTCTCTTTTAGTTTCTTTTAGAAATTGAATTCGAACAGTTGTAAAAACATATTTTTGAGTTGGTAGTTACTCTCCCCCTCCAACCAACCTACCGCTACCGCCCACTGGCTAAACTTCTAAATGGTTGTAGCCTTTTAATGACTTGTTTGTTTAAAAGTACTCTGCTAATGAGAAGAACTCAGCAGTTATATTTTAATAAATTTTTTATATGTAAAGTTCTATCCGAGCTTTATGCAACTACTATATATAGGTAATACTGTGTATACAGGTATGAAGCCATCCTCCCATTAAGGTGCCTCCTCCTCCAGTGTAGGAATCCGAAGAGGTGGAAAATTCTTCAAAGTTATGAGTCTCATATGCGGAAACGTGGACCGAACACTGATGTTTATAAGCACGTACAAGAAAATGTTGTCAAATATCTCACCAATAACTTCTTTGCAGCATTAAATCAACTTGAGGGAGGCAATAAGGTAAGCCTATGATACAAATGTTTATCGGCTTCGATGGCAAGGTGGTAGCGTGCTTGTACTTGTGCAAGTCTCTGCGCGCCATGCGATCGGAGACGTGTCGTAACTCGGCACAAGTATTAATTTACTCATTGAGGCGACTGAAGAGGTCAATCGGATACATTCATTAAATTGTTTGTATGCTATTAATCTTTTTAAAAATGAAAAAAAAAAGAGAAAATTGGGAAAACTGTATTAGAATTAGAACGAGCTCTTTTGCATGCTTATTCAGAATAAGCGCTTGAGTGATAGAAAGTAACTTTCAGAAGTTTCAGTCTATTTGTTGAAAATAGCAGTCTAAAAATTGGCATCAATTAATTTTTATAATCCACCACGTTTAGAAATGTTTTCGGGACTTTGTGAGCAGTGGCGGACACAGCTTTTCATTTTGGGGAGGGTCATCCCTCAAAATGCCGTCTCAGGTTTAAACCGAAATTAAAAACAACACGGTATTCGATTTAAGTTAACTGTTATTCATATTTCATGTTAAAAAAAATTTAAGTTGTCATTTAGCTGTCTATTCCAAATTTTTGGAGGGGGTCATCACTCCGTGACCCTCCCCCCCTCTCTGTGTCCGCCCCTGTTTGTGAGAAACAAAAATAACAGCATGGTGGCACCCCCATGTAACAATGCATAGGGTGCTTCAACAAAATATTTCTTAGCGTGGTAGGACAGAGCCTTAAAGTCACACAATGTAGCTTTGTAGTTTTTCTATTTTTTTTGCTTACGTTGTTATCATTAATTGGGCCCAATCTGTTTGAATATACGAATCTTGTTAACTGATGGGTCGTATTCCAAAATAGATCGGGCACCACTGGCTTGGAGAATTACAGGTAATTACTTCGTATGAATTATATTGTTAATTATAATAGCCTATAATTTATTGAAGAAAAAAAAGTATCTTACGTTCTTTATAGTCGATATATGCCCACCTTCTAGGCAGTTGATGCGTACATTGCACCGAAAACTAAATTTAACTCCGCCTATTCAGACTCTTGGCATACGGTATATATAAGTAGTGTAAACACACACAAAATGTGTACACACGTTATAGCTTATATAGACATTTAGACCACATTATGAATCATTTTTCAGGTGATTGAAGATCGCAGTGAGGCAACGATACACAAAATCTGCGGTATTCTCGACGTAAACGCGTGGGAAATTCGTCTGCCAACAGATAACAATGTGTTCGCCATTTATCCGACAGCATGTATTTTGGAGCACTCGTGTACACCGAACACGAGGCACGTCTACAATGGTCAAACCTTGAAGGGCACCGTTATGGCCAATCAGAACATAAACCAGTGAGTTAAAATTTGGCATATACTGTACGGTATAAGGCTTAACATTTAACAATGACATAAAGGACAGGACAAATAAATGTGTAGAGCAGCTACTTACCTCACTAAGGCGCCCATTCCATTAACCGGCTAGGGCTATTTCCAACAACGGTGACGTGGTAGCAGATATTCAAGACTTAGGTAGCGTTTCCACCGACCTCGCATTGCAGAATGCAAATGACATTGACGGAAATTTGAATTTTTCTTTTTATCTATTAAAATATTTGTACTTAACATATCCCATTACGCCATTTTTTAATTTTAGTTTGCTTGTTTGTGATTTTACTGTATGATAATTGATCAATTTTAACTATAGCATAAAGGAAAATAAACATTTCCGTCAATTCTGCAATGCGAGGTCGGTGGAAACGCCACCTAAGTCTTGAATGTCTGCTACCACGTCACCGTTGTTGGAAATAGCCCTAGCCGGTCAATGGAATGGGCACCTACTCCAACATTAACATTTTATATAATGCAAATGGATCTCATTCGTATAGAAACCCAAAGTGGCCTAGAGTCCTATAGTATTTAGGAAAGATGGGACATCCAAGCGCGCCAAAAATTTGAATCCTGGGGTCAACTACTAGGTTTTCGGCAATGCAATGCAATGCTAAAAATAGTTGTGGGTTGCAGGGGTAGCCACATCAGCTCAACGTACACGCACCCCCTGTGGGGCACCCAACAGCGTCAGGAGCATCTACGCAGCAGCAAGTACTTCACATGTCGCTGCAAGCGCTGCGGTGACCCCACAGAGCTGGGCACCTACCTCAGCGCACTCCGGTGCCTAGCGCCCACTGCCGACAAGAAGATCTGTGGGGGCGCGCAGCTCCCGGTGTCGCCCCTTGAGCCTGCAGCTGGCTGGCGCTGCGAGAACTGTCCCACAGCGTTAACTACTGAGCAGGTACGGTGTTTACATCTTATACGCAGTCCAGGTGCAAGCAGTGACGTTCGCTACCGTAGCTTTCAATATTTAGGTTACGGTAATTAATTGATGATAGACTACTTGCCTTGGGGATAATCTGTAGAATGCAATAAGAAGAGCGTATACCCCCATTTTGCCCCAATAACTGATGATCCTCTTGAGTTTGTACTCTTTCAAGATATGGCGGGTGCGTAGGAACAATTCCGCCGGATGTGTATTTTGCACTTGCAGGTCGGTGGACCTAACTGAGCCTAACTACTGTGTTGTATTAAATTGGTCTGCCCGTTCTAGACTGTGCAATCGATCAATCCCATCGATCAATTCAGTGCAGTTTGGGCAGTCTAGGTAACCGAAATTTCACCTATTGTATTTATCATGTAACTGCTCATATTATTTATTTTGGTTGTTATACAAATTGATAAATATTATGTACGGGTTTACTCCTACCAGTGGTACCGGTTCTCTTCGTTGATTGGCGGAAACATGTAGCCAGAGGCGTAAAGTTTTAGAATGATGGCGGGGCAAAACTAAGTAGACCTTATGACGTCATCAGGCAGGATTTAAGGAAAAATTGAAAATATAAGAGCAAAATAGTAGGAGTTTACGTATTTTAATAATTTTAAAGCATAAATTTGTTTGTTTGTAGATTTTACAAAGCTAAAAAAGGAATGCTTATATTCATATTGCTGTAAAGGGGACCATGAAGTATGAACCACACGCCTTACATTGTTTGGGGCGGGGGGGGGGGGGCAAGCCCCGCCAAAATGAGCTGGGGGGGCAAGTTGGACGGTGCCCCCCCCCCCCAACTTTACGCCCCTGCATGTAGCTGTCTAAACAATCTCGAATAGAGCAGTGGTCAAGACCTCAGGTCTAGACGTCAAAGAGTGTTAGTGTCACTGCGTTTTTTCTCTTTCCTCACCCGGTACATTATTGTTAATTTGTAATTATTACTAGTAGGCCTATATAGTTTGTTTTTGGTCAGGTTGTAGACCTGATGAATCTTATCTCCGGTGAAGTGGAGGCTGTCCAGTCTCGAAACCCCACCATAGAATCGTTGAGTTCGCTTTTGGATAAACTGCGGAAATTGCTGCACAAGAATCACTACCACTGTTTCACGGTGATGCACTCGCTGGTGCAACTCATCGGCCGCCAGCCCGGCCACTTGCCTCACCAACTCAGCGAAACGCAGCTGAACAACAAAATTCGTAAGTACATACCTAATACAAAAGGTTTAAAAACAGCTATGCTAGGTAGGTACTTGGAATTTGACCAACTCAAGACGATCCATACGATACAACGCACTCACCAAGGACATACACGTGAACAAATACAAGTATCCCCCTTTAGACAACACTGACAGTAACACAGGAACAGCAACACACAGGACAATTATAAGACTATGGACTAGGGACGAACTCAACAAATTACAGTAATAAATTAGGTAGGCTATAGTTAGCACACGCCGCTGGCATGAGGGGGCACTTCAACTGTATTTTGTATTTGGTTAAAAATTGTTTTAGGTAAAATACACGGTTATTTATTTATTTAGGTACCCTATCCACCCTCCTTTACTGTACAAATATAAACCTCCTGTTTTTTAAATTTTTTAAAGGAACACAATTCAATTCATGGCAAAGTCCACCTTTTCTTCAAAAACTGCATGGGCCATAGCTAATACAAAATAAATTTCAGGCCACAGTATGGGCCATTTCGGCTTGATCAAAGTGGGCGTTGCCGGCACAATTGCTTATTGTTAATTTCTATAACACGAATTTATAATTTTCCACAATGTATTAAATTGGTAATCAGAGCTACAGACACATGCCGTTCCACATTTATGTGTACTTTTCAGTCTGTTGCCAGCGTTGCTAACGTTTCCCCCGCACTGTCGTCTTCTAGCTTCCAGGTGCGCTGACGTGTTACGACTAGCTGGAAGTGATTCTAATTGGGTGACCAGTAGCTCCTCTGCTTCTTGCTTTGCCAGTTCATCGGCTTTATCATTCCCCTCAATTCCGACGTGGCTCAGTATATACTGTAGACATATCGCCCACCCCGCAGTTATAAGGGAGATTGGGAGTCCACAAAGAATACGTGAATTAAATAATTGTGCATCCAATAGTATGTTATCTTACTGCATATTTTTCAGAGATGTGCCAAGATCTTCTCTCAATAACAGCAGCGCTGGATCCCACCAGCAGCCGGCTTATGCTTTACTCAGCAGTTATTCAGGTGGAGCTCTACACATCAATTTTAGCTTTGGTGAAGAAAGACACGTGGCCTAGAGAAGAGATTGTGGAAAAGTTGGAGGAGGCACGCGGATATCTAATAGTGGCTCTGAAGAGCCTCCAGCCGGAAGAAACCGGATCAGTTGGCGCCAAACTCCGGGATTTGGTCGCCAACTCTATTGAAGAACTTGGCGCCTTTTGTACTCTTAATAATATTTCTCTCAGAGACGTAAAAGTTAGTTGAAAAGGAAATTAGATAGACGGAAATGACGGAAATTAATTTGATGTTCGTGCCGATTTTAATCCCAATTTAATGATTTTAAGGTGGCAAACAGATTAGCTGCCTGTAAACACTGGTCCAAACAACAAGTTGTTTCTTGTCGATGGGAAAATCACTACGGTACCGTTATGCAGAAATGGGCTCTTTTACCTATTAGCTTAAGACTTAAATTTTGATTAGATATTCGTAACATATTTGTGTGCACAAACTGTCAACAATATAATAGAATACCTAAGTAGAATATATTTAATCATTTCTCATCTTCGCATATATACTGTCCTATATGAGGCTATATGGTATTCGCATAATTTATTGGTCAAAAAAGGATTATTGTAACAAGCTGAAATACATATATATGACTAATTTTTAGAGAAGGGCAGATTATTATATTTATTATTTATATTTGCAACGTATTTACTGTATTAATACCTACAATATTGTACATAATTGCAGTGTGCATTGGAGAGCATGGAAAACAGGAGATCCCGGGCCTTCTAAGCTGAGTGTAAAAAAGGGGTTTACATCCCTAACTCCGCTAGGTTGGCTTAGTAATAGAACAAAATGTATTATGTATATTTATTTGTTTAATACTGAAAGAATTATAACAGACACAAAAATAAATACTTTTAGTAATTTTAGTCACTAAATTACCCAGTCACTTTTAATCATTAACCTGATAAATTCTTACATTGGCCCTTCTCTGAAAACATTCCCTTATAATTTGCATGCAATCAGCGGTCTTATAACCGAGTCTTCGTTTCAAATTCAAAACATCATCAAGCAATGAATAAAGAAAAGGATTAAATGCTGAATTAGCAACCCCTAAAATACTAAAAACGTACCTGCAAATAAACATCTCGTGTGATCCTAAGGGCACTCCAATATTGGTAATTAAATTTAGTGTGAATTGTGGAAGTCGACCAATTATGAATAGAATTATGATAGCCAAAACGATTTTGAAGGTTCTTAATTTTCTCCGTGCCGAAACCATTTTTGGTGATTGATTAGCTTTTCTTTCAGCTTGTGGGCCCATTTCCGTTAACTCTGTGGACGATTGCGATAAGGGAAGCGACCGGGATTTGGTTTGCAGCGTATACGAGATGATCTGAAGATAAGACACAATGAATATTGCGATGATTGGAAGGAATATTAAGCCATATACGATCGAGTACCAGACAACGTTGCGGTTGTTCAAACACAACACAGCACATGAAGAGCAAACTAATGTTGTAGGTGTCACACGCAGTATGCAAAATGGGGTTGCGGTGTATTCCAGGTAGACGGATACCGAAACACCTGCAGAAAAAAAATCGCAAAGATAAGCTAGGTTCGCGGCAGTTTCAAAAAGTGATAGGCTAACAAGTTTTATTGAATTTATTGGAGTAAATGCTCCGGTTTATTATTCACAAAAATTTCAGGTTTTGTTTCAAAGTTCTTTCAAGTCACTTACCAAAAGAAAAGCACCAGAAGAAAGCTATTAATATGGTACTACCTAGCAGCCCAGGCTTGTACTTCTCTCTTACGGCGTTGAGAGCCAAACACCTGTCCAGAGCAATGCATGATATTGTAAGAGATGAATTCAAAACACATGCAGTTGTTATGAAAGGAATGAAGGAGCATGCAGAGTCAGTCAGAACCTGAAATTATAACACCTAATGCAGCTAAAAATAAATTCTCACTGTTAAGGGCAGGGGTGTCGCCAGCTTTGAGGCTGTTCATAATCGTTGTGGCCATATTTAAATATACTGGCTGATTTTAGGCATGGGCACATAAATAGGGTACACCGGTAGGCTATTTTGTAATAAACAATTACGGAACTAGACATGAAGCCCGATAAAATATATAAATTAATAATAAATATATGTTTACACAATTTGCATTTCGCCGCAAATACAATTGAAAATGGCGCCTGGCACCATCAGTCTAATGCATAGATACAAAGACACCTATATATAGCCTACTAATGCAGTACCAGGCAACAACTAATATACTTAATCTAAAGGGGGAGGGGGGAGTGGGGTGGCACCGTCATCTATACCAATCTATGGTCGTGCCGTGCAGAATTCAGAGACTTCTCCAGCGAATATGGGAACCACCCTAATTCTAATATTTGACCAGTATAGTACTTATATACTACTATATATAGTACTAAGTATAAATGCTTACCCAAGACGGTGTATCGGTTTCCAAGCGCAGGCCATTATCGACGGATACCAGTATACCGTAAATGAAGTCGCTTATTGAAAGAGATGCAAGGCAAAACTTGTACGACATTTGGTAAGCCCTAAAAACGGCAAAAAAAAAAAAATGATTTTCAAAATAACATTTATTGGAAGCATTTACCGCGTCGGTCTTCGATGGAAAAAGGTGAAATGTTATGTGTTCCCAACCATTCTGTTAGGTATGGGGGGATGGACGTTGACACAAGCTATGAAGAACAGATTTAGTGGATTTTAAATGTGGATAAACAAGCATATCCTGGAGAGATCGTGTCCCTAATGCTGGGATTATTATAAATAAATAAATAAATAATTAAGGACTTTTTGCTCTATTACTAAGCCAACCTAGCGGAGTTAGGGCTATAAAGCCCTTTCTTACACTCAACTAGGAAGGCCCGGGACCGTCTGCTTTGTATAGGACTCGAACCAGCAAACTTTCGGGTGAAAGTCAGAGTCCGTACCACTACTATACATGTCTTATGCTGATGGATACAAAATTTGAAGTTCGAACACCCATACGGTTTTTACCCTTGTTGTTGTCTTTGAAGAAACCGCCCCACTTGATGTGTAGAGCCTCTTAGGGATGAAATGACGTCACTCTAGTGATTGACTCTCCCAATAGTTTATCTTTTTGCGCCGTTTGCTTCGGAGTAAACTCAAGTGAAACGTCACTATCAGTACATTGTCATCAGGGTAATGAGCGCTGCATTGGGTGTTCATAAATCATAGCACGTACCTACTCATTTTCCAAGAGCCTTTATCATAAAGACTTGATATAGTGGAATAGCACCGCGTTAAGTCAGGACATGTAGAGTAGTGGTACGGACTCTGACTTTCACCCGAAAGGTTGTTGGTTCGAGTCCTACACTTCCTACATTTTCTGGCCATGCTTCAGAGGGCATGTAAAGCAGGTGGTCCAGAACAAAAAGCCCTTATGTATTTATTTATTTATTAAGAAGCTATGAGCCCACTGAGCCCATGCTATGTCTATTATAGACAGGAATAATAATAATAATAATTGTGTATTGACCAGAAATTTGACAACTACATTTAAGATAAAATGAATAAATTTCCGACAGTACATCATTGACGGCGATCAAGCATCTATTGTAAATTGTAAATTCTTAAAACTTTCGATCAGTGAAAAGTGTCACCACTATAGTCCTCAACAGTCAAATATATCACCCCAGTAAAATTAAAAATTTACACTTCGTGGTGCTAAAATCACAAGCCACCAATTATTTCTACTTTTCATTTACGCCCCCTCTCCCCGCCAATGCAGACTCGTTCCCATACTTGGTTAGGTCGAGCTAACGCCTGCTACAATGACCATGGTCTTGCCCATTGGCAGTTGTAGTCCGTGTTGGTTGACCCCGAGGACTGAATCAGTTTGCCAATACCTAGAAATTCTTTCGGAAACAATACCAATAATGCCCGAAAACCGATGGGGTCCTCAGGCCTTCAATGGGCCACACTACATGCAGGCATACGTCCAAAAAAAACACAAGCCAAAGTTCTCCTTGGTTTTCCCTCAGGCCCTCTCTTAATTTCTTCTTGCAATGGATTAACAGAAATTAGAGAATCGACAAAAAATCTGCAGCCTGATCGAGGCGATTATAATACCGGTATTTATTTAATCCCCTGGTAAACAAGATAATTTTATAATGGAAAGTGCTATTCAAAATTTGTTTGTTTACAGTTATAATCCTAGGGTATTTATTTAACCCCGGTATTATAATCGCCTCGATCAGTCTGCTGGGCCAGCTAGTTGTAGCGGGCTTGTGGAGTAAGGCGGGGATTCCACCGACCGGCTAGGGCTAAATACAAAAACGGTGACGTGGTAGCAGACATTCAAGACTTAGGTGGCGTTTCCACCGACCTCACATTGCAGAATGCAAATGACATTGACGGAAATTAGAATTTTTCTTTTATAGAAATCTATTAAAATGTTTGTACTTAACATATCCCATGACGCCATTTTTTAATTTTAGTTTGTTTGTGATTTTACTGTATGATCATTGATCAATTTTAACTATGGCATAGAGTAGAAGAAACATTTCCGTCAATGTCATTTGCGTTCTGCAATGCGAGGTTGATGGAAACACCGCCTAAGTCTTGAATGTCTGTTACCACGTCAACGTTTTTGTATTTAGCCCTGGCCGGTCGGTGGAATCGGCGCCTAAGTGGTAACACGATGTCCCGGCAAGGCATAGATCGTGGGTTCGAATCTATGTTATACCACAAACCCGCCGTGACCAGTGGGTCCAGATTTTTCTTGATTCTCTAAGTTTGGTTAACGATGAGATTGCCTCTTCAACCTAAGTATATTTAATAAATTGATAATTGCAGTGGGTTGCTGAGTTTGAATCTGGGCTGATGGGATGCGGTCGACCTGAAAGAGTGCGTCCAAACGTTGCGACACCATCTGTTGTTTAATCCACTGAATCCGGCCCTGAAAGCCTTACTGAATTATTAAAGCAATCCAAAATCTAAAAACCTGGCAGGGATGACTGCTAACGACCAAGCATTGGCCAAAGCTCCGACCGTAGAAACAGCGCAGTAGAAGGCCAGAAAAGTCAATCTTTCCGATTTTTCCAAGGGGTTTCTGAAGTTCTCTTCCAGAGCCTTGTTTCCTGGCTAAAAAAGGAAAAATGTTCTGATGACTGGTTTAAATATTGTAAAATACTGTACTATATTGGTACGTAGTAAACCAAGTGGTAGTTCGTTAAAAGACTGCCTTTCCACAGTGATTCCCCCAGTGTTCCCCGTTAATTAGCTTTGCAAACAGCTTTACCTTTCCGGAGGCGAAGGAGTATACTTTGCTTTTGCTCAGTGACAGCAGAACAGGCAGCAGAACTCTGCCGTCTTTCCTGACGATTGTAGCGTGCAGATTTGCTCTGGCAGCGCTCCCTGGGACCGCTAAAGCCCCAGGAAACCAAGTCCTGCTTCATCGACATAGATTTGCGAAATTCTTTACATTCACAACTTTACGTGCTTCCAACCTAACTGGATGGCCATCCATAGTGTACGCAGTGAAGCAGAGAAAAGTTGTTTCCTAGTGTAAGAGGGTGGTTCTTGTCCAATCCAGTCAGAATAAAGCTACAATATTAGAATGGCTACCATGGGACCCAAGGTCAAGTGCGCAGAACAGCATCTGAATTCTTTTTTCTGATCTGCCCGTTGAATTGTTCATTTGTTTTTCATCTTCCGACATTTTCTTTTTATGTTGCAACCCCAAACCTGGAAACATTTCCTTTGACATCTATTCTATTTTATTATCGTTGGTTACGTCCCATAACCAAGATTGTTGACTGTTGCCTATTTGTCAGCGAATTTTATTTTTGTGTTTTGAGTGAAAGCAGATTCTTTACTCCGGGTTACTAAAATATACAATTATACTCTTTTAATTTAAAAACTTACTGCTTGGGCAATCGAGACAATCGAGTAGGCCCTGGTTGAATGCCTAAGGCACGAAAAAAATCTCCCACAGCAAAAATTGTTTATAAACTAGCCTCTGCAAAAGAATAACTTACCACATCTGTGCAATTACTCAGCGACATAGTGGCGGGGTGCTAAGTGACTGATTAAAAAGGAAAACTTCAACCCCTTAACTGATAACAAAACAACAAGACTAATCTGTTAGATATTGAGATATTGCTTTCATTTACGTAATAGTAGACAAATAAGGCTCGATTGACGGGCAATATAATGATTTTAATAATCGTTTTTAATTAAAAAAATTGAAAATGTACAATAAATAACCTATAGCCTAACAATAACATGCGTATATTTTAATGCAATATCAGTCTGAGGTAAAAGTTTGCGGCATGCCATCACACTACTATTAGTAGTACCAACTACAATACTACCCTCTAGTGAAATTTATACAGTACGGTATAGTATGTAGCCTAATTTAATAGTTTGACAACGAATGGCTTCAGAGCTTGTCTTTATATCGCCTGGCTAATCAGTGAGAATATAACAATTAATAATTAATTATTATGATAGGTACAGTAGGTATGTCTTTTTATAAGAGATTGATTGTGCAGTTTATATTTTAAACATACATTATTATGTAAAAATTAACATTAAAAGCCTATACAGTAGGTAGTAGTGCCTAGGCTATGAGATGGTAATTATCTCGACAATTCATTATTCACTACCTAACTCCAAAACACCTAGGTCTACATCTTAAAAATTAAAAGAATTACATATTACAGGCTTGTGTTATTATAATATATGATACAATACAATATAATATGTGAAGTTCGAAACCCATGCCTGCAGATCTATAACATTAGGTAGGCGTATTATAGTGATTAAAGAATTACTTATTCTGGGGTTAAAAATGTAAACAAAACAATTTTAAATGGCACTTTGCATTCTAATATAGTTTCTTACAATTGTCTCTGTAGTATGCATATGTATGTATATGTATGTATATGTATGTAACTTGGTAAAACAAAATTGTACCACGAAGAACTTGAAATTGTACAAAACTTTTCTGTATAAAATTTATATGTTATTGGACGTTCAAATCTATTTATTTGCAAATAAACCCTAGAGTAAGTTTTTAACGCTCTAAATTTAAGAGAATTTAAAAATATATAGTATGTAGTCTATATGTACTGTAAAACGGTCAATTAAAGTAGAGTAGATCTACCTTGATACTGATACCTGAACTTATTGAGTTTATAAATACAGAGAAAGAGAGATTCCACCGTTATTCTTATTTACATTAGACAGAAAAACTACTAATTTTAGGTATTCTTTCAGCTGGGCTAACAGGTAGCCTATTTAGTATTTATTATAAATGTAAATATATTTGAACTACGGTACGCAATATTATTATACGTCTGTATAGCCTAGTCTTATGCATTGTATAATTACCAAAACATAATTATAGTTTATCATTGTTTGATACAAATCAATATGCTATTTTGTAACTTATTTTCTTAATTAACGAAAATTTCAAAATTTTATACTGAAATATCATCAACGGAGTTTGTTCATACAATACAGTATACTAGGCCCAGAGGCGTAGTTATGCTCTGTACGGCCCTGGACTATACCCGACTATAACCGTCCCTCAAAAGTACAATATATACTTAATTTTGAAGAACGTAGTGGTCTCCCCAGGCGAAATAGTTAGAGAGGGGGGGGGGGGGGTTACGTATTTTGATAGGTAGCAGAAAAGCTTAAAAGCAGACAAGGATTCAGACTGCTCTTCCCCGGGGAAATTTTTTCTAATAAATGTGGAGGTTTACGCATTCAGACAGCAGTAAAGTTTAGATTTCACATGATTTTATAAGCACAGGGGGAAGGAAATTTCACAAATCACTAATTTATGGCCACTGGTTCCAATACAAAAGAATTACCACAATAAGATTTCTTATTAGGAATGTATGGCCTCATCTGTTAGTGGACTTTGATGAACATTATAAATATGAATGAAAGAAAGAAGGAAAATTGTCTTTATGATAGATAATGTTCAAAATATCATTTACCTTTGGTAACCTATCAAAATCGAGCAAAAAAAACCTTTTAAAATGACGGTAAGGGTGTTCCTAACACCGGATTATATAAATAATAACAACATTGTAAGGTAAATTATTAAATAACTGCGCTGAGTTGAAGCATACGTCACTGCAGAAAAAAAATCACCGTGAGTTGACATAGGCATACTGTGCACGTGTTATGCGGTCAACAGTCATCTTACAAATGATATCGTGAATATCATTTGTAAGATGACTGTTATTTGCGTAACACTTGCACATGCCTTATTCAATCATTGATTTTTCTGTAGTGACGTACGGCTCCACTCAGTGTAGCCTACGTATAGTTCTTTATTTTATTTTCCCAGCCAAGTTAATTTTTCCCTTAGATCCTACAATCGTATGCGAGCATAAAAATTCAAATCAATCAGTATTTTAGGAATGATTGAATTTTAGATAATTTCTATTAACTTTTTATTGAAGCCATATCATTCCAATTTTCTATATCTACGTTCTAAAAACTATTGCTAATCACAGGTATGCTTAGTGTAAACTGTCAGCAATTTATATGACAACGTCCGCCCTTTGTTTTTCTTCACAGTAACCTGAATGACATAGCTGCGTCCCGGGGTTAAATTTGTCACGTTATGAACAGTCACTGGGGCTCTGTGGAAAAAAAAAATACAGCAGGGATATAAAATTGGGAAAGGTTTCTATTAATGTACAACATCCAAGAGTTTTTTGAATAGGGAAGCACTTTGAACTTTTCTTTGGATTCTGTTAAGTTCTTGACTGCATTGCACATTGTGTTAACATTTATTATTTACGCTATTGTATTGAAAATGGGTGCAATATAGACTTTCTATTCTATTCTATTCCATTCTAATGTCGACACTTTTCCATTTCGAATTTTTGCTTCAATTGTCCATTAATTACTTTAGGCAAGCGAGAAATTCATTCCATACATAATATAGGTACTATAGTATATATAGGGCTGAGCTGTAGGCTACTAGCGGGGTCGAAGGTGGTGGATAGCTAAAAGGTCACCATATATCGTATGATGGCTGATTGCGTACACAACGAGTAAGCGATCCCCGACCAAGCGGTGGCATAATTGGAGGGTGTGGTGGCAATTGTGCAGGCTTATCCAGCACAAGCCCGAGGATGACTGGGTCAATAGTTGCTGCCACTAAATAAGCAACCACTACTAGGGTACTCTTTTGTCCTGAGGTTGGGAAGCAGGCCCCAGAGGCGGAGGAACTCAATGGGGAATCAACGGCATAAGAATGCAGAAGCCAGCGGGAAATCACTGCATTAATATTCCCTAGTACAGTCATCATGAGATCAAGTAAATTCGATACTGTACATACTTGACTTCCTTTTAGGGAGTCCAAAGTACGGTATCTAAGTGTTTACAATTGCCACGATGACAGCCAATCTTTGATAGAGGAGGTATTTGAAGAAGAAGAAGAGCTTACCAGCGAAGAAAGAAACGAAACTGTACATACTTGACTTCCTTTCAGGGAGTCCAAAGTACGGTATCTAAGTGTTTACAATTGCCACGATGATAGCCAATCTTTGATAGAGGAGGTATTTGAAGAAGAAGAAGAAGAGCTTACCAGCGGAGAAAGAAACGAAAACAACCAATTATAGACAGCCGCCAAAATTGAGTTAGCCCAAAATAGAAAAAACAAATAGTTCCGATATATTATTATGATTATCGTGAACCTATTTATTGTACATGCCGGGTATTTCACAAAACCTCATCTACAATAATAGGCTAGTTTGTCCACAAGTCAATACTCAGTAATATTCGTAAAAAACACTTTTTTGGTTCCTGGGATCTCAAAACGTGTAAAGCCATTGAAATATTGAAATCAAATAGGTCAACCATCACAAAGTTTTCTTTATATTGTGCTATTAGAGTATACTACCGTATAAATGGGAAAGCAATAATAATTTACTTTCAGAACTATCCACTCACAGGTTTGTCGCGTTCAAGATGGCGCAAGCGTTGGCAACGTAGCTGGATCTTTTGAGTCGGGCATCAAGCCCGCATTGGTCAGGTCTCACGCCCAGCAGTGGTCTATGCTGACTCTCCCTGGCCAGAACACAGTACTCTGCCGGCGCTATGTCGGGCGCCGGTACCCAGCCAACGGTCACTGAGGAACACCTCTTCAGGCTCACGTACTCGTAAACTTCCGGTTCTGGGGGTAGTTCAGGTAGGGGGAATCGGCTGCGGGGAAACTGCGTTGCAAAAGCCTGGAAGAGAATATTTTAAAGTGATTTAGGTCAGATGCGATTACATGTGGTAGTGCGGTTAGTGACCACATGATATCTGATTAAAGAAATCAATAAAAAACGTTACATAGTGGGAGGTGAACCCACAATATATGTTATATACCATAGGTCTAATTCTCTACAATAGAGACGCATGGCAATGTGAAATTGGATTTTGTTCGAAAAAAAAACGGAGAGTAAGGTGTCCGTTTGCTGCTTCCATCGGATTCCACTTTCAGTATATTTACCTATAACGGTGGAAGCTACCATCATTCTCAGTCTGATGGAACTTATTAACGTTTACCTCAATGTTGTATCCTTCAGCTGCTCTCCCAACAGGGGAGGAAAGTTCCTCATTAACTGTAAGGATAAGGTTAACCACAACAGGAAATCAAGGGTTTATATACTGTCTTGCAACAAGTGTAGTGCGAGTTATATAGGACACTGTGGACGGAATTTTAAGGATCGCATACGTGAGCATAAAAATGCGATCGGCTGAAATGATTGTACTTCAACTTTTGCGGACCACTAACTCGCACTCATGTAACTTTGAGGATTTTAAAATTCTGCCCTGTTGTAATAAAGGTAGACTACTAGATAGGCTGGAAAGTTGTGAGATTAGAAATGCTATTAGAATAATGCGGTTCTTACGAACGATAATGTTTCAAACTGTGTCTCCACTTCTTGATTTATCTACACATCCCCAATCCCCACCTCCTACTCCAACCCCATAGTATATAGGCCTAAGCTGGCGTTTTTTCTTGTGTTTGTTTAAACCTCATTCTGACATACGAGGAGGTTTTTTTGCCCTATAGGTCTTTTCCTCCTACCTGTTCTGTTCACACCACAGTTAAACTCTCCTATCAAGACAAGGGTCTAATGCCTTCAGGCAGACTCGTTTTCCTTCCCTTCTGATTTTTTCGGGAGATGGCACTGGTACTCGAAACCAGCTGGTTCGTTGCCATTTCCGGAGCGAGGTTGGGGCTCCATTAAAAAAAAAAAAAATAAAAATAAAAAATGTTTGTTTATTTGATAGTTATTGTATCCGAAACCGGTCATATTAATAATTACTTAACTTTGGATCATTGCGCTATTATATTATTTCCCCCTAAGAAGTTTACCTCAACGCTTCGAATTCTTGTAAGCTCATCAGCATCCGCTGCTGTGATTTTGATGGAGTAGTAGTCACCTCTGCGGGGCTGCGACACCTTGAACCTGGCGTAACCGTTGACTCGTCGCCTTGGTGACACGGCGCGTCTTTTGTGCATCACCTGCGCGTCAACCGCCCCTCCACACACCAAAACATATAAATGCAAGTCTTTACTCCTTTCTGCGACCTGGAAAATGATTAATTGTTTAGTTTATAAATTGACTCATAGAAGTATGGCGGATTTTTATTCTTCCATGTTACGATATTCCGAATCAGTGAGCGGTGTATCATCTTAGACAGGAAATCACGCTGAAATTTGTGCTTCGACTTTGAGCGCAAATCACCGCATGCTTTATCAAGCAAGAAGCTTTTGGCTAAGAAATATTAAACTCTATTTCTTTATACAGTAGGGTATTCAAATTTCTATTCCACATTGCCATTCTGCGTAACCACAAATCTTTACTCCTTTCAGCGACTTGGAATGTTGGAAAATTATAAATTGCTTATAATTATATCTTGACTCATAGAAATGTTAGAGCTTGAGAAGGGGTTAGAAAACATTTTGACCCAGAATTCTGGAAAGGAGATGGGTCAGAGACTCAGATTGCCATGGATCAGTAGCTATAGAGCAAGAGAAATGTCGTCATATGTTGCGACTCAAGGACGGATACAGAGGGGGGGGGGGTAGTTTGGTAGCTGCCCCCCCCCCCCCCAAAATTTGGTAAATCTATTGTAAATTAATTTATTACGCTCTAATTTAATCGATCCTATATATGTTTTTCCTATTTTGACCCACAACTACCCCCCCCCCCAAAAATGGGGCTGGATCCGTCCCTGTTGTGACTAGGATACGGTATTTAAAGGAGATTTTTCTACCTATTCCGACGGTGACCAATGTTCAACATTCGGAAAATATCTTCATCCATTTGTGGCATAAATTTGCGTACCTGTCTACGTGGCATCAGTTGAAAAAAATAATGTTGATTGGGATTGGAATAGATTTTTTTTAACCTGCAACAATTTGTTTTTAACAGCACTTACCCTAAATCTGAATGAGATCTTCCCTTCGTGCTTCTTTAAGCTCACAGCTTTTGGTTTTCCATCTTTGAGAATTATCGGTTTAATATTGGGGTTGTAGAGAATGGACGTATTGGCATATGGTACTATTAGCCCAGTGTTGACGTTCATCACGAATAAGTTCAAATAGTACATGGTTGCCTTCTCTAGCCGACTCAAGATTAAGTTTGTCTTGAGATTAGCACAGGACACCTACCACAAAAACAAAGATAAACAGATTGTTGAAAGAATTCAATAGCATATATATTTTGAAACAAATACCGGGATAAGCGGCCCCTACACGGTCAATAATAATGACATTATCAGTAATGTCATTACTATTCAGTACTGATGGAGCTGTGATCAGAAAATCCGGATCCCTATAATTATTATTCGTCATTCCAACTTTGTCCACCTTACACGATCATTATTACTTTATTACTGTCATCTTGATAAGGTAATGTCATTATTACTGACCGGGTATAGGGTCCGCTTTAGAGTAACCGCGGTCACAATAACCAAGCTGAAACCTTACCGCTAATCGTTCACTCGAGTTACTGTTTTCCCGCTGTTGGCCCAGCGAGGTACCCGCGAGTGAGTTTCGCCTCCACCTACCGCCGCCATCTTCTTCTTTCGCCCTGCTGTACGTCGCCTCAGCTTCACACAGTTTGGCGTACGGTCTTTTTGAGCTCACGACCAAACAGTAGCTGCTCGTCTGTGGGTTCACTAACCTGACAATCAAAGGATTACAAAAGTCAAAAAATCTTTGAGATATCCTTTATAAAGGTAGACCTAACAACCGTCCCATAAACTTGTCAACACATATCAGACCTGCACATTCTGTAAGTTTTTTCTGACAGTCTCCATCATATTCACGGTCATTGAGACCGTCGACCATAGCTGTATCCAGCAGCACCAAAGATGCACAGTGTTGAGATTGTTTCTTTGAAAATTTGCTGCACGTCACAGATTCCAAGCAGTCCGAAGCACTGTGTTTCCACATTCCAAAAGTTATCCCAACAGGGCCGTAAAGAGAATCAATTGACCTCCCCCACACTATGATTTTATTTCCGGGGGAGGGGCAACATTTGGAAACATGACTACACCCAGAGCAAGATTAAATGGTGGCGCCCCATTCCCTCTTGTAAAATTTTATGGACGAAACTGATCAAAAAGGCTGTTTAGTTGTTTTCAATGGCATCCTGACAGTGGGGCGAAAAGGGACCGGAAAAATGACCATATATCAGTAATTCCTACAATATTATTTTTTATTGCAGGGTGCGGTTGGCTCCGGACCGTTGGCCCCCCTGTATGCCGATGGCGATCTTAGGCCTATAATAGGACCGCTTTAGTTTAAAAAATGAAGATCGAGGCCACATTATGTGACGAGTGACATTGGCAGACTTGATTATTTAGTATACGGCGATGATCTGATTGACTACCATGGGGTCAAATGAACTGAATTTGTAACAACGCAGCTGCCTCCATCATCAACTTGTAGCCTACCATTTTACTAACAAAGTAAACATCATGGCCAACACGAAACTTAGAGTAAATACCTTTTTTTTTCCTTGAGGTTGTGAGCTACATATACGGTACTGTTTCAGTTGGTACCTTTCCTATATAGACAGATTTTTTTATTTTTTGGTCAAACTTTTAAATTCAATACAACAATTCGTGGTGAGAGGGAATCAACCGGGTGAGCAATGCCGTAGCCACATGCTACATTTTTGTAAAAGTCTCCCGGGGGAACCCCTGGACCCCTTTTTTGCAGTGTTAGTAATTAGTCGGACTAATATAGTCCTCATTTGTAAGATCTTTACTTTACGGAATTGCAAAAATGCGCATAAGCCTAATTTTCTTGCCTATATTTTCCAAAAATATCCGCCGGTGGAGACCCATTTGTCAGCAACAATATCAATGGGACTTTGTATATTACCGTACACATTGGGTGACTCATACCCGAACTTGGATAAGTCAAGCTTGCCCCTTTTTCTGAGTATCAATGGCAAGCTCGTACCAGCTTGTCCGTTATCGCTTGTAGTCGGTGTAGGTTGATATCGAGAATCTTGTGGATCGAAGCAGGCGTCAGCACTCTCCATGCCTTCACTGTACGCCTATAGAGAATTGAAAACAATCTCGGGACTGCACGCTCGGGAAAAGGTTATATGGAGGCAACGGCAGGGCGTTAGAATCAGCGACCTTCGGGCCATGGAGCAAACCCCCCCCCCCCCTTCTCACAACACATACACTAGAATATTATTTTGAGGGAGGCCGAAATGGTTGAGACTTGACCGTGTCCTGAGAAAGTTTTCAATGTATGACGACTTGGGAGTGGTGAACTAACGGACCAAAAACGTTTTTTTTTTTTTAGTTACCTTCAATGTTCATTGACAGAAGGAATATAAACTAGGTGTAAAATACACGTTTTTTAGATTTCAGCTTATGTAGCCTAGTAGCCTATTTCAGCATTGAGAATTTTAAATTCATGACCACTAATACTTATGACACATGATTTTGATTCATGGTCTTGATTCCAAAGCTTGGTCGGACCATTGGCCCACCCTAGGTATTGGTCGTAACCCTAGCCGCAGTAATTGCTGACAAACACATTTTGACTTACGTAGGCTCCCATCGGACCAAGAGCTTCCTCCGGCGCATTGGTACGACCTTGAGGTGTGCATCTTGCCGAAGAGTCAGGTCATAGGGCCCTCCAGGGTCCATGGACGCAAAAATGTGGACGTCTGTCGGGCCAGCCACCGCCCGCACCGGCAGAAGATACAGCCCAGGCTTGGCATCTGGTACCCGATGGGTGGTCATCTCAAGTTCCTGGTATCCCTCCCCCATTTCCGCGCTCCTAGATGCATTCAGGAGAATTTCTGTTGCGTTTACTGTAAGAATAAAATTCAAAAGTAATACAATCCCCCCCCCCCTATTACACACTCGAATATTGTTCCAATATGCAATCCAATAAATATGGGTCGATGAAAAATTCGAAAGTGTAATAGGTCCCTACCTAAATTCAAATTGTATACCTACTTCAACATAAATATTCAAATATTTCTTCGATCGAATAAATATTGGATCGAATAAATACACGAGTGTGTACTCAGGGCCAATTATTTGTTAAAAAAAAATCATGGACGCTCATGGAACGGGGTTTCTAAAGGGTTCATGTAGCAACAGACGTAGGCTAGTGTCGAAAAATCAGTGAAATTAATAAGGTTGGTAGAGCCGACTATCGTAATGAATCGAAAAATGACCATATCGTTTAGACCTGGATGGATGGGCATCTGGCAGAGTCACTCAGCGATTCCGTGGTAGTTTCCTTGTGTAAGCGGTTGATACTCGCCATAAGTCCAATACAGTCAAAATTAAGCTAGTTAGATTGCAATTCAAGTTCGATTCAAGTTACTTAGTTGAATTGTTCATGTGGTTTCCTTTGCCAATATATTCTTCTTTTATGTTTGGGCAACGTGGAAACGTTTCTTTTGACATTTACCTTATGGCGGGAATTCTCAGTTAATTGTTATGCAATAATGTTATACTATACAATACAATATTATATTTTATTATTATTGGTGGAGCCGTTATTGTGGATCGGAAAAATTACGTCACCAACGTTGTAAGCCTGTGATGTTAGAGGTGTGTATACGCTATAATGTAGGTACTTTTAAATGACAATAATTTTGAAATCAAATGTACACTATAGTATAGTAGACCATAGTAGACCATAAGTTAAGCATGCGGCCACATGCCCACTATGTATCCCATTTTAAAATCTTTGGCTGGGAAATTAATAAAACTAACTCACCAATACCGGGATCATTTTTGTAGACGAGTGACCAGTGTATTGCAGCTGAGCAGGGTGTCACCGTCACTGACAGAGGGTGGGACTCACTTTCTATATCCAGTAGGAAGAACCTGAAAACGTAAATAATAAGGTTTGGGTAAATTTTTGTGGTGCAATATGCCAGCAGACCCACTCTTTTTTGGGCGGCTCATGATGTACTTTCCCCTTACTTGATATATAAGCAAATACTTATTTATGGGGTTGGTTTTATCCACCAGCTTCCAACACATTTTCTACAATGACAGATCCCCAGAAGTACTGTTGTAGTATAGAACTGCCATTGTCCAACGGGCCTAAGGCGCCTTTCTATCTCGGAGAAGCTTCTGATTGACATTGCTACTTAATATACAGCAACACTCCAATTCCCAGCAACTCGCCGTCTTCGTTGCCTACAGGGCAAATATCGGTTAATTTTCCCAGGGTAACGGTATGATTGGAAAATTAAGAGGACTGTGTATAAATTTAATTTTCTAGGAATTGAGAGAGGCACTTCCAAGAGCTTTAGTGCTAATTTATGAGTAGTTTAAGTAGTTCTAGTAGATGCTTTTTTCTGTTAAATTACACAAATTAAGTAATCAAAACGTACCGTAATAGACAAGAAATTACAATGTGAAATCGTCAAAATATCGTCAACATCAGGTAGTTCTGACATGGTCAATGTGCTAGTGCCTCAGTGACAGTGTAGAAACCTTTCTGTGAGAGATGGTATCTAAGCAATTAGCAATTAGGGAAGTTATTGGCATTTTTTGCCGCTATCAGTTCATTCGGGAGTTTTCTAATGTAGGCGAATCCTTGTAGTATGTAAGATCTCACACTTGCCTGTGCGTGGTGCTCATTTTACACGATCTCCCCTTTGCCTAGTGTTGTAGGTGTGGATGTCCCCATTTTGCTAAAATTTCCCTCCACACCTCAGGTCTTAAGATATGCTTTAAGATACCTTAGATAATTAGAAAAAATCCTGTTCGGAATGGCCGATCATTGTGTAGGTATGTAACAGCAAAGGCTTTCACGGCCGGAGTCAAATGAAGAATCAGTAGAATCCGGGCTGATGGGCCGTGGTTGAAATTTGATTTCGACTACTGATTCTTCATTGTGTAGGTATATTTATGAAGTAAATCAATGTAAAGCAGTGCAACGTATGAACTCATTTTAACCATTTTTCACAGAATCGGAGAATGATTTGTGTTATACTAGCATAAATTGTTATTTTTCAATTAGAACATCACTGTCACCGGTTGATCAAGGCAAGGCTGCGTGTGAATGTGTGAGAAAATGTGTGTGTGAATGTACAGTAGATGGTAGCGAATGTGAATTAGTATGTTTGTTATCTTGAATGAAAGGTATGACTGATATTCTGTATGAATGTAGTTTATAAAAATATATTTCAATCAAACTATATCGTTGTTATGTACAGTTAGGTGTAAGAGAGGGCCATAGGCCCTAATCTCACTGTATCTACATATTTAAAAAAAAAAAAACTTTATTATTATTATTATTATTATTAAGCAGTATCCCACCTACAGTACAGGATTTCCGCTAGGGTGGAAACAAGGCCCCGGGGTAGAAGGAAATCGGCTAACCCCCCCTTAAAGCTTCTGAGACACATCGCATCATAGATACTAGTAATTCATCAGAATCTGTAAGCTAATGCTACTCTCGCGGGGTGAGGGTCCCGGGGTTTAACTCGGGGGCATTGTTGAAAAAAATTGCTGAAATAGTTAGTTTTTAAGCGTTTCATATGAGGTCATTTTGTTTCATGTGTGACGTTGATAGAGGATTCCAAAAAAATAATATTTTTTTGTCAGCCAGTGATCTAGCGACTTTCTGTGGGATTTGATAAAATTTGATACCTCACAAGCTCACAAAATAAAATACACCATGTGCAGGAAATAAAAAAAAAACTGGGAAAAATTGATATTAAAAGGAATCATCCAAGACTTAACTTTTTGAAATGTGAAAAAGGGCGGTGTCTCAGTTACATCCAGTAGGTAGTTATAAACCGTGTATAAACCACTATAAAACTCGCTACTGAAGTTTAAAAATGATGGAGTAATGCCTCAGTAATACACGTCAATTATAGGTTTTAATATGAAAATCACAGAGTAGCTCCCCCTTAGGCCCCTCCAATTCAGAGGACATGTTAATTCGACACCTTTAAACATCTGCATAACTCCTATTTGTTCCTCAATAACCAGTTTACTCTACAATCGATGCTCTTACGGGACGGAGACCACCAAGCGAAAATGGCCGCAAACTAGGAGTTAAGACCAGCAATCAGTAAAAATAACGAAGTAACTTCTATACTTCTTCTACAAGAAACTGATTTTAATTCATATAACTTACTCAGTTGCTTATAGTGATGCCTCATAATACGTATACTGTAACTTATTATGTAAGAGACAATCGTCAGTTCATGGAAAACATTATTTTCACAAGAAATATTCGACGCATAGTTGTAAAAAAATGCGACATCCCTTAGGCGGCTATTCCACTTGTCAATATTCTGTAATTTATGCATAAATAATAAATCTCTACCATATTATAACTTAATTTATAACCGATAAGTTATGTATCTACATAATAGTCTCCTTAAAACAAAAATCTTATATCAATTATTGATGCACAAAGGACGAAGTATTGACAAGTGGAATAGCCGCATTAGAAAAACTTTTCTTCTACATTTTTATGAACAGTATGTGGCTTTCACACTTGATATGATGACTTATTGGCTATAGTTTAAGAATTCCTCCGACTTGCCACCGTTTATTGTTTTTACAAATAAATGTCATTTATTTATTTAGTTATACATTCAATAATTGTGACAGATCGGTGTTAATGACGGCTACATACTCTACAGCAAAACGTTGAGGAATATTTCTTGTAAGGGATGAAATCGTTTTTATAGTTGTACAATCGACATTTCTTGTGAAATTTAAATTTAAACACCCGTAAGGTTTCCCCCCACGTGTTTTTATCAGCCTACAGACTTCGAAATCCGGTGGAATAAATAGTCAGATTCTCATTACTTGCGATTGAGTAGAACGTACTTATCCTGCTTTACTCCTCTCTTCTTGGTAGCACCCCTTTCAGTATTGCATCGGGGTGGGCGGTAGGTTCCTGATCCACAGCTCACGAGTGTCCCAAGTGTCATTGGTGTTGAAGTCGTAATTTTTTTTCTGACACTTGGACTTGTAGGGATGTAAACAGTTTTCCAACAGCAGGACACAGGTGTCCTATCAACGGATATCTGTAGGATCCCATTGGGTGGTCTTACATGACTACATATTTAATCAATATTTTTGTACGTATAACTATTTCTTGGTCTTTTGGCTCTACAGCCCTTGATGAACTTTGACCTGCTCAACAACACTCCTCCAGCCCTCGGTTTTGTACAACGCTCCACCAACTCCCAACTCGTGAAGGTCAGTTTCCATCTCATCCTTCCAACGTTTTCGAGGACGTCCGGCCAGGCGTCTTCCTGTCATGCTTGCTTTGTAAATCTTTTTTCGCATAACTACTCTATAGCTGTATTGTATGTTATCATTGAACAACAAGTTAGAGAGGCAGACTACCTATTTAACTTTCTAGAAATTCTGTACAGGCAGGAGGATTGTTGAAAATAATATTGATTGTGTTTCTTACATTTTGTGAAACTTGGCGTCAATGGCTTCTTGGTATCCCAGGGCAACTGATGTTATCAAAGAAGGTTTTAATGGCATGGCAAATGCTATATATGTATATTAGTTCATTATCTCAATACATTGAGAATAATGTATTGTAGTTCATCTTATTCCAAAACCTTTTCACGTCCACATCATTAATTATTGTGCCTACTGATGAGTTCTCGCCTAAGTTCCTGCTCGCGCGCACATGCAGAACCACTGCTCAATATATATATCGCTGGAGATTCAACAGCATCATACGTAGCCTCGCTACTTTCAGGAAACATAGTCACCTTGCATGTCTGGAATAAACTGATACTGGCTGGCTACATAATCTGGCTCCTGTCTTATCTCAAAATTGTCAAAGGAGTCTTCGTCATGCTTGAGTAATTAAACAATGGCCTAATTTCTTTGTATGAAAGAGCCACACCAAAATTGTTGACCAACTAAATTCTTAGCGAATTCTCTACGCAATGGCAATCACCCGTACGGCATTCACCAAAAGGTGAGAGTGGCAGAACAGTATGTGACAGCCAATAACGTACTATAGATATTTAGGCATTAATATACAGTATTATGCAGTGTGAAGCAATTAAAGCATCTGGGCAGCACAATAACAGAAGACAATAGCTCAGCAGGTGAAATAAACAGCCGTATTCAGCAAGCGAAAGTGGCCTTCAATACAAATACTAAGATCCTGAAATCTGTCAACATGCGATAAGACTAACCGCCAGATAAAACTTCCTAACAACCTGTCTATGGAGTGTTTTAATATACGGATGTGAAACCAGGATTATAGGCAATAGCAAATTGGGAACTGAAGAGGCTAGAAGCGTTCGAAATATGATGTTACAGCAAGAAGGATGCTTAGTATCCGTTGTGACCATGCGACTAATCGAAGTGCTAGAAGACTAGAAGGCTATTGAAGAAGAGATGATTCAGCTGCTATCTCATTAAAACCTAGAAGAGCGAAATGGGTTAAGACGTGAAAATCTGGTAAATAAGATCATTGAGGGCACAGTGGAAGGAACCAACCGAAGGGATTTATGGATCAACTGATCAACGCAGGGGCTTAAATGTACCAAGAACTGACGAGGAAGGCACAGGACGGAAGATGATATGCAGGGAGTTGCTGTTAACCAATCGTTGAGATTGTGACCACAGAAGAAGATAATGCAGCGGAGAAATAATTTTAAAAGCACCTATTTGAGAAGTAATTTCTATAAAAAAGGTCATTGAACTGGTAGGTAATCAAAAAAAGTGCGGCAAACGTAAAATGTGTGCGGTTTTTATGTAGACAGGCTGGCGTGCCGGTTTTTGAAAAACTGCCAACCATTAAGTCACTGCAGTGACGGCCATGGTAATGGCCCAACAACCGGTCTAGACAATACAATACGAGCTTTTATGACCGTTGCTGTCAACAACCAACTCTTCGGGGTTGATATCACATAAACAGTGGTACAACAAGAGTTAGCTTTCATGGGACTAGCCGCCTGTTTTTATGTACACAAAGATGTCTTTGAATGACTACACTGCACTGTGTCTGGCTCTGGGTCTCGCAAGGAATCAAAAGGAAATTTTCATACCCATTCTTTAATATACAGGGTGTCCCGCGAGCATGAACGTAAGCGGAGGTAGTTGGAATCGAATGGCCTATCATCGCTAGACCTAGAATGAACGACCTGCCAGTTACAGGGAGTTTTTTGACATATTTTTTTTTATATTTTTACAGTCAACCCGTGAGTTACAGGAGAAAACTAAAACAACTTTAATAAATAATGTCAGGGGTGGCTAACCCAGATGTATTTTTAGATTTTCAAAATTAGAAACGCAGCTATAAAATCCAAGATGGCGGAGGACATATTCTTTTCGGAACTCAATGGAATTTTGCATGAGGTTTTTTTTTTTTTTAAGCCAAAATTAGAAACACGATAGGCCTAATATTATAAAAAAATTGAAATTTGTATTTTTAATAACAATTCAAGGAAACCTGCATGAAAAATTAATTCCATATGATCCCAGCTGGGTCTACCTCCCCGTATTATCTAGCGCTCGCAGCAGGCGCGGATCTAGAATGAGACCAAGGAGGGGCTAAGATTAAATTTCGAAAGTTTTTTGAGAAATAGGGCTGAAATAATGGGGTTTTATGCATCTTCAGAGCAATAAGGGTTCTATATTATAGGTAATCAATACAATCGAGCACAAGGGGAGCCCGGGGATCTCCCATGGGAGAAAATTTGTGAAAAATAGGACTGAAATAGTGGGTTTTACCCATTTTGAGGACCCTAATGAGGGGGGGGGCTATAGCCCCCATAGCCCCCCCCCTCGTAGATCCGCGCCTGGCTCGCAGGACACCCTGGATTATATACACATTACATGGAAAAAACACAGTGATTCATTTCTTCACGCTATTTAACTGTTGCAAAAAATATATGTATACACAGTAAGTACAGTGTATATACTATATATACAGTACATTGTGTGTCTTCTGCATAATACTATATGATGGTCACACTTTCTTACCACAAAACGGTATAGTACGCGTGGTTGAAGATTTGTAATCAAAGTAGGTAGTCCGATTTTTATATTCCATTCCGCATATACATAGCATAAAACAGAATTTTGTTTTGGAAAAATGACACGACATTGAGGCGGACAGCAGGCCTGGACACTGGTAGAGAGTCCTCTGATCTGTTTGTGATTTTCTGATTTTGGTAGCCTCTGTTTTCCCCTACCAGCGAAGTACTGTGCCCATCAGGGGATGAGTGGATCCACCCCCCCCCCCCAGGAATTCTCCCTTTTTCCCTTACTTTTCAAAGACTAGTTATCTGTCAACTGGACTAATCCGGTGCCTAATTTTCGACTCTGTAATTAGACCTATTCTATTTTTTAATATCAATTTAAATTTTAATACGAATTATTAAATTATTTATAATTTTCTATCAATTATTTTTATTTTTTTAATAAATTATTTATAATTTTAATATTATTTTAATTATTTTAATTTTATAATTTAAAATTTAAAGTTATATTTTTTATGTGTGTCTTACAGGTAATGTACTTCATACTATTAATCATTTTCTCCTTCTTCGGTGCTACAGCTACAGGTTAGGGCTCCAGCTGCAGGTACAGCTCGAGGTGAGCACTAGCACGACCTCTCTCCAGGCATCTCTGTCCTTGGTCTTCCTCTGCAAAACCACCAGCCCTGACATTTCCCGCAGGTCACATCCACCTCCCTCTTAGTTTCCTTAGTTTCAATAACCTATCATATTCCCATACCCAACAATGCACTTCGACATATAGCTTTCATTACTTTCTCTAAAAAAAGAAAACTCAGAAAATTTCAAATTTTTTCTGTTGCTTTCTCAGTACTGATGGGAACGCGTGGGTTGCCCAACAGATAGTGAGTGACAGCAGTATTTTGAGTTAATTGCAAGATAGCTGTCTGAGAGTCTGCCCCAGACAGGATGCCACCCATTAATGTATCATTGCAAGATCGACCACTTGCACAGATTGCACAGCACTGCTATTTTCCGGCCCTGCATATATTTTTTTTTGGTTTTAGAAAATTTAGGAAGCTTAGGGCCCTTTCATAGCAGAGCGGGTCAAGAATAAAATTTAAAAAAAACACCAGGAAGGCTTGCAGTTTGTTTATTTACACAGAACACGTAGTGTATTATTTTTAAGCAGAGATATATAATAAAACCATCCCAGTACTTAGATTTGTACAATATGAAATATAATTACCATTAGTTTTTATAGTGAGTTTACCGATTGCTAATCATTGCTAATTACTAAGCTAAGAACTAATTACTAAGTACAATTATATTATCTTTAGTTCAAATAAGTAGAAAGTAGGTACCAGGGGATCAAGCAGAAAGCTCAGTTGGTGTATTGAGAATTGGCTATTTAGGTTATTATAATTGAAAAATTATTTTCTCGATATTATATCTATATTGCTTCTGTTTAATATTTAGGTGAAAATTGGCCTGGGGAAATCAAAATTTGGTGCATATAACGTCTACGGCGTTAAAAGAATAGGATACGTTAATTAAACTTTGTAATTGTGAAGTGACTGTCGCGGTTAATGATTTTATTGTTTGTTTGGGTTCGGCACTGATGGCTTGGCACAGGGCCACCCAAAGCTATTCCTGATGACAACACAGCGCAGGGGAATCTCCAGGAATGTCTCTCACAATAGACCTATAGTCCATTGATCCACATAAGTAGGCTAAAATTGAAAGAGCTTAAAAACGAAAAAAATAAAGTTCTACCCAGCTTTTTCCGTTTAATTACGTTACCCCCTTGCAAAATAATTTTCGCTTGTCTCATAAAGCGGCATAGCCCACAAGTGGATCCAAAGGGGGCTAACAACTTGCATGTGGAATTCAAAATTTCGAAAAATTATTACTGCCACAGTTTTTAATAACTTGAGCTCAAATTGTTTCGGGGGGATTGCTAAGGCGGGGTTTCCACCGACCTCTCATTGCAGAATGCAAAGACACTGACGTGGCAGCAGACATTCAAGACTTAGGCGGGTATTCCACCGACCTCTCATTGCAAAATGCAAATGACATTGACGGAAATTTTTGTTTTACTCAATGCCATAGTTAAAATTGATCAATGATCATAGAGTAAAATCACAAACAAACAAACAAACTAAAATTAAAAATGGCGTCATGGGATATGTTAAGTACAAACATTTTAATAGATTTCTATAAAAAGAAAAATTCTAATTTCCGTCAATGTCATTTGCATTCTGCAATGAGAGGACGGTGGAAACCCCGCCTTACATATAGTGTAATTTGTAAGCATGAGTAGCATACAGTATACGGCGCTTATTCCACATACGTAATAGTCAATAGTAAATGTGGTATTGACGTGGCAGCAGACATTTTTAGACTGTCTTTAATGTCTGCTACCACTTACTATTGACTATTGACGTATGTGGAATAAGCGCCGTATACTGTATGCTACTCATGCTTACAAATTACACTATATGTAAGGCGGGGTTTCCACCGACCTCTCATTGCAGAATGCACATACGTTGACGTGGTTGCAGACATTCAAGACTTAAGCGGGGTTTCCACCGTCCTCTCATTGCAGAATGCCTAAGGTGAGAATAATTAATGTTTGAGATGAAATAGGAGCATACATTTCAGAAGACTACTATCGGGAGCACATTACTCGCTCCCATACTTGGTTAAGTCGAGATAATATATGTCACAATGTCAATTGTAAGCAAATCTAAGCCCAAACTGTTTCACACCTTTTTTTTTATTGCCATTGTTTCTTATTTATTATCTCGCTTTCGAAAAAGGAGCCAATTTCCCTTTGGCTCTGTTGACTAGCTGTTGGCTGACGAAATTCCAGGCGTGGCATAATTTTGCAAGTTAGTGACTTTGCTCTAAAAGCATTTAAATAGAACTAAATTAGCATACCTTCTTGCGCGTCTACAACCCTGCTATTTCCGTACAAAGTAAATAATAACTTCATATTTTATGACTTACAGTCGAGATTCTCCTTTCTCAAGGAAGACTGATTTTTGTTGATTAAATGGAATTTGGACCATATTTGACGCGCTCTTCAGAGGTCTTCCATTGGTAGACAGCGTTCTTGTGGCCAGCAATAGGCTCAGTATCAAAGATAACAACCTGAAAACATGAAATTTGAGTGACTTATTCATATTTAGGGACCACCGAAAGGGGAAACCATTATAGTTGAAAAAAAAATTTTACTAAAAATATTGATGGTACAGCTATTATCGAGGAATTAGTAAATGGAGCCGCGAAGGGAATATAATCCTATACTATTTTTTGTATGCTTAGATGTGTACCTAGGTAGTATTGTACGTATCAGTCACAAAAACACCGATTGGCCACAGTTATGAATATTCATTTACGTATAAAAACGGATACCTACAGTGCAATGGGGGATCCCGGTGGAAGGAACTGTGGCCAATTAATGTTAGCGGCAGACTGTACGACATTAGGCCACATACTTCATCCCAATGCAGAGTAACATACTGTATTTACTAATTACTAGTTGTTCGAACAAATGATTCCTGTGAAATTGACGTTACCCAAACAATGTATAGCCTGTTGAGTGGTTGTCTTTAAAAAGAGTAAGGGGTAACATAGTATACGCTGAAATTGAAAATTAAATGTAAATAAATAAGCAAGAAAACCAAGTAAATAACGTTGTTTTTTTAGGCTATAATTATGTGGATTTTATTTTTTATTTTTATAAAAGGTTAAATCGCATACCAACAATTCAATGAATGTATCCAATTAACCTCTTCAATCGCCTCACTAAGTCACCTAATAGGTACTTGTGTCGAGTTGCGACACGTCTCCGACCCCAAGGTGTGTAGATACTCGCACAAGTACTTGCACGTTACAACCTTGCCACCGAAGTCGCCTTTTTTACTGTCTAATTTCACATTTTTTTTCAGTTTTATACGTTAGGATGCAATCTGTGAGTACCCACACTGGCCCTACTGTAACGTCTCGTATCGTATCGTCGTCCATTGCATCATGCGGATTGTCAAAACTCCATTTACTATAAAACTTAAATTTATATTTCGTTAACTTCTCAAACAAGGATAGCACTTTTTTAAATTGCTGCGTCGAAACCGGGGTTTGGTAGCCCCTACTGCAGCCGTGATGATGGGATTATTGTAACCCAGTTAGTCTCCATTTAGAGGTCTTGTTTTAAGATCCTAGAAGAGCTGTAGTAGTCCCTAGAACAGGATCTATCTAATTTTCTCAATTAGATGGCATTGAAATCACATCAAACCCTACCTAGCCTGCATGCGGATGTTACTACACTATATTTAAAAAAAATGGAATAGGTATATTTTTACAGAATGTGACAAACCCAACAACTATTGTAAAATTTTATGTTGGAGTTTGATCAAATAAAAAAAATGCGGAAATAGCGGGACATTCAGAAATTAGCCTTGGAGGGTCTGACGAGCTGTCAGCGAGTTTGGCTTGGTTTCTGCTGAACAAGGGCAGAAGGCTTTGGCGAACCTTGACATTGTGCAGCCACCGCAGTTCGGTCGTACGTGACCGAAAGACAAGAGCCATTGGAATGTCGACATCAATTAAATTATAGAGAGAATTGTGATGCTGTCAATGTTAAACTATACTTGCTATTACTGTATAAATGTATAATGGGTAATATCATCTATCGGAGAGTATGCATATATCACCATAAGTCAGATATTTCAACAAAGAATGACTGACAGTCAATTTGACGAAGAGATGGGAAACTCACTTCCCGCCAAATATATATTTTAAAATTTCTGTGGCCACTCCCTACGCGTCCTATGACCAGCCCTTCTTCTTCAAGTTGCAGCCTACTGGCTGGTTGGCAGCAACATGTGGCATCGATGCCTCCATTCGCCTCGATCCTGCTGCGCCCTCTTCGGCTCCAAGTATGAACGGGCCCCTACATCCTCCACCACTTGCTGCAGATATACCATTCTTGGGCGCCCAGGTCGGTTGACGCCTTCAATGATTCCTTCTGTCGTAGCAAATGTCCGATCCAGCTAGATTGTCTTCTGCATATGGATGCAACTAGAGTTTTGCTTACTCCTATTCGGATTAGAACCTCCTCATTGGTAACATGGTCTTGCCAAAGCACCATATCTCAAATGCTTCGAGTTTTTTTTTTAGGTATTTCTCACTTATAGCCTACACAATTTTTTATATCCGTACAGTGCAATGCTCCAAACCAGAGACTTCAACATTCGTTTCCTTAGTCCAAGGCTTATGTGGTTCGACTCAATTATATATATATATATATATATTTGATAAACCAGCCTTTAAAAAACGTACCAGGATTCAAAAAATATTTTAGCTTGCTCAAATGTCCCATCTCTAATACATAGAACTCTAGGGCTGACTGTACTTTGCAGTAGAATTACAGCGCGACCTGACCTTTGGGGTTGGTCTCGAATTAGAAGCACACTCAGTCTTCTGGCACTTGCCAATTTATTTCTATTCGTTCTGTAGGTGTTCACAGATGATCAAACAGATTAAATGAAAAAAATGATTAATTCTATTCCAGATCACAATCTGAATCATGGAAATATGGAATGATTTACAAAATGTTACGATCCTGTTAGGTTATCCGAATCCGATGGAAAGCATTCAACCAAGGTATCATGAAAAGAAGTTTTAATATTATGCTATGTATAGGCTACATTATATTGCTTTATCTAATCAGTACCTAAACATCGGCATTATTAGACGGTATGTATTAGATTAGGTACTCTGAGTCTTTGGTCTGCCTTTTGTATAATGTATACTCTTCAAACTCCTAGCGCATGAGACAAGTGCTACTTACAACAATAAGTCTTTTATCCATATGTATAGCCTTGGCTACTTCAAAATTTCAATAAGCCATTCACAGTATATCTACCTACTTTTTACCACACTTCCTCGATATTATAGATATTGATAGATTATAGGTGTAGGTCCGATTTAGGAGTTCATGCAATCTTGTACAGTAGTATAAAATCCCTTAGTTATTCAATGAAGGAAGTAGGAAAATGAAGCCCGGATTGATGGTCAATCCAAGCGAAACCAAAACGGACATAAGGACGATTAACGTTAATCCAATAGACGCAGATTAACGACCACAACTCAATAGCAGCAGCCCGCTGCTGCTGCTGTCGTTGGCTCTCAAAGACGGTCTTTAAGACTGCCGCCTTTTCCTATAGATTCAGTGCATCTTATAAACTGCAGTAAAGGTCCGTGCGAGAAAAGTATGATAAATCGTCAAGTTAGGTAATCATTAGGCCATACATACTATAGTATATTTAGCGTTAAAAAAAATTCCAGCTTCGGAATCAAAATTAAAAAGGGGCCTGATACGTGGCTCAATGCTTTGTAAGACAGGACTAACATGTTCGCTGGAAAATGAGATGGTCGTAAATTCAGGTAGAGAATGGGAAGATGATCCTCTATACTACGGCATTTTTCGACTTTTTTTGGACGAAGAGGTCAGTTGACGGAAGATGCGATGGAATGACAAATTTTAAATGCTAAGCAGGTGGCCAAAGGGAAAGGAAGCAATACAATGGTCTAATTCTCTCACGTATCCCCCATAATTCATTAAATCGTCATGGATTATCATATAACTGACGGCATTATCATACCAACCAACTTCTCTCTCCCAACATCCCATCTTCGCAATGTTGCTGAACCTGACCGACATTTTACGAATAGTTTTCTGCGAGTTCAAACGTGTACCGTAAAAAGGGAGAAATTGGTCATTTAACTGAAATGCGAATTAAGTGGTTATTTAGTACCGTAGCTGGAAATTAATAACATATAAAAAACCCTGGCAACATAAATCTGATGTGTATAAGCCAACCTAGCTGCAAAATAACCACTCAGGCAGTAGAGGTGACGCTGAAAAACCGTCTGACAACTGCCACATTTTACCAAATCTCAAAGAATTGGAGAATTTGCTGTAAATGTAGCTTTAAAGCGCTTGGTAGGAGTAGAGTAGTGGTGAAGACTCCAACATTCACCCAAGAGGTTGTTGGTTTGAGTCCCACACTTACTGCATTATCAGGTTAGTTAGCTATGTTGGCTTTGTAATAAAAAAAAGTCAATATTTATTATTATTCATTTACTAATAAGGCCCGGTTCCACCATTTCTTGAAAAGTAACGGTACACCGTCTTCTTCCAATTTCTGGCGGTGCCATGCAGTACTCCTTTCACCTGTTCAAGTCATGATGGGACTGGCCCTAATTAGTGAAATCTCCAGTTTACGGCACCAGTACCAACCTTTCCATTGTATCATTGATTTGACTTGGTGTCTTTTGCTTTTGAATACTGTAGCTAACGTTTTTTACTGCAATTTGGGACCAAGGTTATTCATCTTCTAGAAAATTAAGAAAAGGATGAGAGGGGGCGACTTTATGTAGCAAAGTAGCCTACCAGGTCCAGGTATGAAGATCTGCGGGCTACGGCTATCTATATTGTTTAGGTAACCTACTCTATGGTTATGACTAAGACGAACTGTTTTTTTCTTTTTTCGATTTCGATTTTGAACCTTAATCCATCAGTGAGATACTTTTGCCAAAGTTATTAGACAATAAGAAGGCATCTATTCACTTTCAGTATACTGTATTTCAATAAATACAGCATGCAAGAGTAGGGGTTCAACTCAATAGGGGTTAAACAGAGTTAAGAAAGATATAAAAACCTACGTGCAAGTAAATGCATAGCAGGCGAGTTATAATATACATTCAATGCAATACGTGTGTGGTTACGGTTGGTACCTAGCCTCAAAATATTTAAAATCGGCCGTGCTAGGCCCAAGCCACAGAGATGATAAAATCGTGAGGTGTACCTCTCTGAGCAAGGGAGAGTTTCGTGCATGGAAAAAAGCTTTAAAAAATATAAAATAGCTTTAGAAAATGTCTTAAGTAGTATACATACTATATGTACAGTAAAAAAAAAATTACCAACGAAAAATTCGTCGTTTTTATTGACTTTTTGAAATAAACCTCTAATAACATGCTTAGTACACTAGATTAAATATAAAATTTTCTGCGTATCATATCCTCTTAAATTAGGCGGCAATTCCACCGGCGATTTATTTCATTTGTGATTTCAGATTTTTTGTTTGTTTTGTTTTAAGGAGATCTATTATAAATTAAGATATATAAGATAAGTTATAATAGTTAAGTTAAGTATCTACATAATAGTCTCCTTAAAACAAAACAAACAAAAATCTCAAATCACAAATGAAGTAAATTCGCCGGTGGAATTGCCGCCTTAGCTAAAGCTCAAAAATCGCTAGAGGAACTCAAGTAGCAAGCCTTGGTTCCCATGCACATGCTTGCCTGCTTGCCTATACAGAAGAAATGAATGTCGGGTCGCGGTGGACGAGCCTAACAGTCAATTTAAGTAAGTTAGGGTCATTTCATTTTTCTAAGAAACAAAGCAGTTTGAAGTTATGACGCGGTTTTCAATAAAGTGTATCTCCAACCATCGATTGAAAAGTCTCGGTAAGGAATACAAGACGACCCTTCCACCGTCCAATGTATGGCGGTTCCTTAGGCGCCCATTCCACCGACCGGCTAGGGCTATTTACAAAAACGGTGACGTGGTAGCAGACATTCAAGACTTACGTGGCATTTCCACCGACCTCGCATTGCAGAATGCAAATGACATTGACGGAAATTAGAATTTTTCTTTTTATAGAAATCTATTAAAATGTTTGTACTTAACATATCCCATGACGCCATTTTTTAATTTTAGTTTGTTTGTTTGTGATTTTACTGTATGATCATTGATCAATTTTATCTATGGCATAGAGGAAAATAAACAAATAAACAATTCTGCAATGCGAAGTCGGTGGAAACCCCGCCTAAGTCTTGAATGTCTGCTACCACGTCACTGTTTTTGTAAATAGCCCTAGCCGGTCGGTAGAGTGGGCGCCTTACCAAGACTTTTCAAATTAACAAGGCAGGGTCCCATCATCGCTTGGGTTAGGAATACTGGACGGCAGTGCATATTCCGAAGTATACCGAAACTTTTACAGCGATGATGGAGTCGGCCCTAAATTATGACCCCTCTTTTAGGTGCCCATTCCATTGACCGGCTAGGGCTATTTTCAAAAACGGTGACGTGGTAGCAGACATTCAAGACTTAGTTGGCGTTTCCACCGACCTCGCATTGCAGAATTGACGGAAATTTTTATTTTCCTCTATGCCATAGTTAAAATTGATCAATGATCATACAGTAAAATCCCAAACAAACTATAATTAAAAAATGGCGTCATGGGATATGTTAAGTACAAACATTTTAATAGATTTCTATAAAAAGAAAAATTCTTATTTCCGTCAATGTCATTTACATTCTGCAATGCGAGGTCGGTGGAAACGCCACCTAAGTCTTGAATGTCTGCTACCACGTCACCGTTTTTGTAAATAGCCCTAGCCGGTTGATGGAATGGGCGCCTTAAGGTTCGTAGACAACAGTACGTTACTAGCCGATATAGCCATATATGGCTACTTTCCTAAATTCTCTACGGTATAACAGTATACAGTACATCTACAATACAATAAGGCTATTTTATATATTTTTAATAACCATTAACCAGTACAGCATAACTCGAAAGTTAGGACTTGGGTTGTAATGATTCATAGCCTACTAAAGAAAATTCCTTAAGGTTCAATTGAAAAAAATAATGAATTTTAACTTAGGCGGTTATTCCATCTGTCAATAATCCGTCATTTGTGCATTAAAAATTGATGAGATGTTTGTTTTAAGTAGACTATTATGTAGATACTTAATTTATAATATATAAGTTAAGTATCTACATAATAGTCTCCTATAAACAAACATCTCATCAATTTTATTTTTAATGCACTAATGACGGATCATTGACAGATGGAATAGCCGCCTTAGTTAGTAAACCAGTTTGCTGCCTAATTATTTATTATTTACAAAAAAAAGTCAATTAGATAGCTATGCATGTGTACCTATTTCGTAAAAGAGCTCAGCTGTGAAACCATATCAGTGTCTTTATAGACTAGTCCAAAACTACCATTACTGCAAAATATACTGTATATTGAATGGTACATGATCAAACTTCTTCCGTGAACGTACCTCGGGTATTATTAAAGAACTTTTCGCTTGACCGGGCGTTCAGCTGTAGGCCTATACATAATAACTACCAAGAGACCGAGCATAACGCTCAATTGGTGCATTAAAAATATGTTATGTATACTATATATATATGTATAGGTAGGTTATAAATGAAATTGCTATTTTATCCATTAATCTGCATTTGATTTTCGTGAAGGTATGCGACATGATTTCTATATTTATCTGTATATAATATATTATATATACCTACTATTTATATGGGTGAAAATGGGCATAACATTTAAGGGAAATTGTAAGTAGATCAAATCTAGGAAGCAGGATAAATGTAATATTTTTATTTAGCCTGCGATAGGCTATTTCCAGTGAAGTCTGATTATGTAGAAATGGGGGCTACGTACAGTATATATTAAACTTGTAATTTTTTCACTGTATGGCCTTCCTTCTGGGAGTTTTAGCCCCGAAATCGACTCTACCCGTATATGACGGTTACTAATTTCCAAATTTTGTGATACGAGATAAAAGTGCGTGAGAACTTACATGGCGGGATGCGCGGTGCGTACACACAGCTTCCTTACGGCGGACTGACTCATATGAGGCGCCCCGGCTCCCTTTATTGTAGTCTACAACCATCAACCTCAACTTAACTGTTTTATAACTACCCTATAAATACACCCGCACTCCCTGTCTCCTCATCCCCTCCCCCTCCATAAGTATGACTTGTTTCGTGTCTATGGGAATATCCACCCCTTCCCCCCATATTTTTACATTATATTATATCGTTGTGCATGTTGCAACTTTGTCCCATTAAAACACGGAAAAAAATCAGTAATTTAAAATCTCACTAAGAAATGAATAGGTACCTACCGCATACTCAAAATATTCAACTCACCGTTATCTGACTACCTATATGTACGTGGAGGTCCGCAAGGATCTCGCGCACTAAAAAATGTATTGTAAATTGACGTGAAAAATGATGATAATGGAATGGGCGAAGATTTCAATCCTCATTAAAATAAGAAATAGGCCTATAAGGAAATTGATTAGATTTTGCAAAAATGACGTAGTGGAAAACCCGCCTAAGTGAAAAATAACACAGGCTAACGATGAATAAGCTTTTTCAAAAACTGATGCCAATTCTTGTGTATAATTGGCTGATTTGCTGATTCCGCAAAAAATAACAAAAAGTCGTATCGCACCCACCAATTTCACACATTTCACTATTAAAGTATATTAATTATAAATATATTAAAAATAAAAAAACTATGCAAGAAACTTTAAATGGAGAAAACGAAAAAAAACTACAAAACAGCATCTACCTATACCTAGGTAGTTGGATGATAAATTCTGTCACACTTAAAACTAAGAAAAAGTCAGTAGAATAATAACTTTTTTTAACAAAATATTTAATGGATATATGTAGAACAGTTGTCAAGGAATACAGGGAAAAAAATTATTCAAAATGCCCATTTGTCATGTCAATTGTAGCCCAACTCATTCACAGCTGATATTACATTTGTAATCAGATCCATTTTGAAATAAGCAGTGCTATATATAGTACCTACATAGTATATTATACTCGTAGTATTTTACTCTTAACTCTTCCAGTCAGTAAATAAGTTAAATAAATAAATAAATAAATATACCTAGGTATAATATTAAGTTATGTATTTTTTGAGATCTCTTACTTATGCCTATACGTTAGTTTTTTTTTAGTTTTGTGATGGTCAAACTTTTCGATTTTGAGGTTTCAATGGATTTGTACATGTTTCAGGTCCCAGGAACCAAAAAATGTCTGTCTGCCTATTATATCGCCATTGATAGTTTGCTTTGGGGAACAAAAATATAAAATTAAGAAGTATATCAATTTTGCTGAAAAATTAGCCTACTAATGAAAAATCTGAGGAACCTACTTATTGGCTATTCCTAACTTTGAGGCACTAAATAGAGTAACAAATCTGAACAGGTTACGTTCTAAAGCAAGGTTTTGATTATGAAGAATTTGTTTTAAATATGTATGGATAATGTAGGCTATATAATATATGATATGTACCCCAATCCATTACACACCATGCCGCATTTTGTTTTTACAATTGTCTCATCGACCAATCCATGCATACAATGCTTTAGAATAAGGGAAAACAGCTGTAATCCTAGGTGCCATGGAACAATAAATTTACTTTAATCTATTACGGTACCTACCAGGTTCACTCGAAACCGGTTCTTGTAAGTAAAAATGGTAAAATAAAAAATAAGTAAAAATCTTACAAAAAAATTACATGTTTAACTTGTATTTATCAAATTTTCCCTAATTTATTATGCCAGATTGGACTCGCTAGGGAGTGGATAACCACCAACTCAAATGGAAATATAGCATATACAGAATAACGGAAGGGAACAACTTTCCTGGGGAATTATTTTTAAAACAATTTGAACTACTGTATTAAAATTAACCCACTCCAAAGCAGCCCCCATTCAACTGTCTTGTCATGTTGGGCACAAAGACGTCCAGAAAAAAAAATTTCCATCATACGTCGCGCATAATATGCAAAAATGAACAACAATTAATTAATTGAGAAACAAATTGTGATAAAATAATTTTCAATTCGCCATTATTCCACAAGTAAATTTCAATTAATTGACGTTCATTTAGGATAATTTAGACCTATTTCCATAAGTTAGTTATCTTGCCAAAAATTAGGCTGTTGTGATTTCAATAGGAAAGGTTGAGCATTTCAGCACCTTATTGCTTTCCAATTTATACGTAGTATAAGGAAAGCTTTGTGATGGTCGAAATTTTCGATTCCGAGATTTCAACGGATTTACACGTTTTGAGGTCCCAGGAACCCAAAAAAGTGGTTTTTACAAAATGTCTGTCTGTCGGTCGGTCTGTCGGTCTGTCGGTCTGTCAGTCGGTCTGTCTGTTCGTCAATTTCCGGGCAAACTACTCAGTGGATTTGAGTGAAATTTGGCATGTAGGTTCACAAAAATCATACCTCGGGACCATTTTTTTTTTTTGGGGCTAACTCAATTGGGGGGGTTTTATTTTCAAAAAACTCCAAAAAAACGTCTAAAAAAATTATTTCTCAAAAACGGCTCCAACGATTTCTTTTAAATTCTCGTAGATTGTAGTCGTTATTAATGTTGACAAAATGCGGGGGGTCGCTTGCCCCTTGATAGTTTGCTTCTGGGGGTAAAAAAATAAAAATAACTAAATTTTAATGAAAAAATGACTAAAAAATGCGAAACCTTTCTATCGATGATTTCTACCTTCAAGCATGTTTTAGGTGTTAAATTGAGTAACGAAACCGGATAGGTTGCTTTCCCAAAAAAATATTTGGTTTTGCCCAAAAAATTATTTTTTGAAAAAAATGATAGAAAATTCGCGCTCAAATGCATTGCATGCCCTGCCATTATTGCTGTGTGGTAATTAATGTGTTTGTTTGACCTATCGAGAATTTACCTCACTTCCAGTGACGTCAGGTGGACAACCGCCCCCCCCCCCCCGAGATATCGGAAATTTAACCATGGGAAAAATATTTGCCATAAAATTACTAATTTTCTCTATCTAATAATTTTGATAAATTGGAAAGCATGTTCGAGTGAACTCGGACCGGTTCTTTAAGTCGGCGCCCCTGGACGCGACTAAAACAGGCGAAATCGCGTTATGTGCGCAAGAGTGAAGACATTTGATGGACGGGTCAGCAAGGCCGCACCCGATGTTTAGGAATATAATGGCATCCAGTATTAAAATGTGAGCGAAGTATCCGGTAATGAGTACTTAGTAATGAGACCCCCATGAGAGTTGATGAGATTCTGTACAAGCAGACAATATGGCAAAAAACATGTCACGTGTAATTGATGGGCAAATTTGCCCGTACATGGGGCAAAACTCTTGTCATTAAGGGGCAAAAACTCATCGATGCACTTCGTATCTAGAATATCAACTGCATGTGCATTCTCTTTCTCACCTACAAATCATTTTCTACAAGTTAGATTCTGTCGGCCAGCTTCAACGCAAGCTGCGTTCTGTCCTCGGCATCTAAAAATACCTTATTACATGATACGTATGAAGTAATCTTCTACAACTTAAATGATCCAAATCTTTAATAACTTGCTTAGTTAATTAAATAAAAAATAAAAAGTACTAAATTACGGGCTGCCAATTTCCTACGGGCTGTAGGCTCTCAACAAACTGTACCTACCAACAGGTATATATACTGGTCAACAGCAATTTAACCATAGGAAAATTATTTGCCATACTCATAATTATGGTGTCTATAATACTCGTATTTTTGATAAATAGGAGACCATATTGTACAATGCACTCCTAACGGTTCTTTTTAATTTGTGAACTAAGTGATAAAAAAAAAACAAAAAAAACAATAGGGCTATAGGGCTTTTAGACTCAAGGCCGTAGCCAAGGCGGGGTTCATGAGGGTTCAACCCCCCCCCCCCCCGAAATGAAATGGCTTGATACTAGATAGAATCGGATTTTGAGAGGAAAAATAGAAACCACTATTTAATATCCAATGAAATTTCTAACCCCCCCCCCCCCACTCAAAAAAATCCTGGCTACGGCCATGTTTAGACTATATATTGTATATCGAGTCTTGAGCTTCCATTCCATAGTCTCATTCAGCACCGACTGCACCATCAACTGATTGAGGAGTGGTAGATTATATCTCCATAATACTACTCTATTTTTGGGGTGTAGTGGCTGGCAAAATAATACGATTGAATTGACTAGGTTCAGTGGAAACTATTTCCTTTAATGTTGGGGTTTCCAACCTCAACCTTCCGTTTTAAATTGTAGCCTAGTCTACCCAAAGCCGTAACCAAGGGGGGGGGTTCACGGGGGTTCAAACCCCCCCCCCCCCAATGAAATGGCTTGATACTATAGGTAGATAGAATCGGATTTTGAGAGGAAAAATAAAAGCTACTATGTAATATCCAATGAAATTTCTGAAACCCCCCCCCCCAAAAAAATCAATCCTGGCTACGGCCTTGAGTCTAGCAACTGGACTAATCAAGAGTCGGGCTGTTTCAATAGTCTTTCCGATTTCTACAAAATATTGGTTATGCAATCAACTCCTTATTAATATTTCTTTAGGTGGATACCTTAAATCTAAATTAACCTATATATATATACAAGCAGCATTTTGGGGATACTGGGGGTGGCAGGGGGTAGCTGCAACCCCAAAAAAAATCTATTGTATTGTAAGTTAATTTATTAGGCTCTCATTTAATAGCTTAATCGATACTATAGGCCTATGTATTTCTATTTTGACCCACAACTACCCCCCCTCCCCAAATGGGCTGGATCCGTCCCTGGATGGTGTACTGTTTCGTAGCATCATCTGTTTGGGAAGATGGTCGTAAGTCTAAGACGTGTAATTAGTCATTCTTACTAATTTGAAGGAAAAAAGGTCTATCCTCATCATATTAAAAAATTAAAAAAGTATGAAGCGCAAGACCCATGGGTAAACGCACTTTCTGATTTGTACAAGTACCTATACGTGTATAGGCTGTAAAGGATGTGTCATGGTTGAATTTTAAATTTTATAATGTAAGATAATATTAGAATATCCCCAACATGCAGGAGAACTTAAGTTGCTGTGCGGACGAAATTTTTTTAAATTTGGTTACACTTTTTTAATTCGCATGGGTTTTAAATGGGGAAACGACAAGGCGCGCACTACTGGGAGCCAACCTATATTTTATGTGCGGCAGTCCAGACTTAACTGCGAATTCGAGATTATGCAAAATTCTCAAATCCCTTTGTAGCTGTTGTGGACGCAGACGTTTGATTAATTATTATATTTAATATTATTATTCAATTTTAGAGAGTTGAGCTGATATAAATTTAGGCCTTGGGACCCTTTGACCAGCACAATTATTTGGATCACATCAGTGCATCCTAATCATTCATTCCATGGCCATTATCATTTAATTAATCAACTGTTTAAAAAGCAGCAGCGTAACCCTGTTAGCAATGGCAAGTCAATCAGATCAACCTGGTCGATGTAGGCAGCCCAAAGACAGTCCAACTGCGCCTGCCACACAGTGCTGGACAGTGGCCATGACTCATTGCTGTGCGGGCAGATGATAGGACCTCCATGACCCAGTTTGGCCACGTGTCACGTGGGCTCTGAACAGACCAAGATATAACAATACTGTAGGTTATGCTGTTGTGCGCAGAACTTACACTTGTCTTTGTGAAGTGTTCAATGAATGCAATAGAGGCCTGGGTCCGAAACGTATATGGACCAGTGCCGAATCAGGGAGAGAGGGAGGGACAGAGACTCAGAGAGAGTGTCGTAGCCGTAAAAATGATGAGCTCAACGCAATATACCAAAAACCTGCTATAGTAGCCGAAATCAAGAGAGCCTGCATCGGGTGGCTAGGGCACGTGGAATGAATGACAGACAACATGGCAACAAGAGCAGCCTTATACAAGGTGCCACAAGGGAGAAAACGAGTGGGACGACCACGGATGCGATGGCTGGACGACGTCGAGGTGGATCTGGCGACCCTTGGCGTCTATGACCGCCAAAGGAGAGCGAAGGACCATGCAGGTTGGCGCGATGTGCCAGAGCAGGCCAAGCCCCTTGACGGGCCGTAGCGCCAAGGAGTAAGTAGTACGTATATATGAGTTACGACACGTCTCCGACAGCTTGGTGCGTAGAGACTCGCACAAGACGGATATAGGCTAAGCACGCTAACAACTTGCGACCGAACTATTAGTAGTATCGGCCTAGCTCTAATTTATCTTATTGGTTTCAGACTCGCATTCGCTCCGCTATAATATGCTGCTAAAATATATCTGTAAGTTATGACAAGTAGGCACACCAACATTTTTACATGCTACTAAATCGATAAACCTATTTGATGGAACAGTAGAATCCGACCAGAACGACCACGGCCAATTAGATTGGCCCGGATTCTACAGAATCAAAATGTAACTCCGGCCGTGAAAGTCTTTGTAATTCTATAATCCTCTTATTATACGATGACATTGGTAACGTAGTTGAGCTCGGACAGTTATTTTAATAACTCGAAAAATACAGAAACGCAAAAGACAAAAGTTTGAACTGTAGAAACTGGCGAGAGCGGCAAACTTTGAAGTGGACTACGGTGTACACATTAAGAAAGTTCTTTCAATATAAATACTGCATAACAATAATTTTATTATGCTGTATGTCCGTGTATTATAATAAAATATAATTTTCAGTGCATAATATTGCAGGTTAAAAGTTGATAATGAAAGCAAAAGTGATTAATTGCCTCCTGTCAGTCAACAAAGTTAGGTTATATCGGATATTGATTAGCGCATGCGCGAGGTGCAGCAGGACGCGCTCCCGCCATCTTGAAGAAAAGCCAAGTGATTCATGTTTTTGTGCCCAAAGATATTTCTTGTCAATCATATATCTCATTTTTACTATCGAGTTTTAATGTGAAAATAACAGGAATAAGCAAAGGGACTCTTTGCGAGAACATACATGAAGCATTTTACTTAATTTAACAGTGTATTATGAAGTAATTTATGTTTTAAATATGACCTAAGAGCTAAACGGCAATGACGATCAAAGTTATCATTGTTCTAGCATCTTTTTATTGAGTTTTTGTGAACTAAAAAGTGATAAAATCCCGTCAGACCTATACAGTCATGTGTAAGCTGTAATTATACATTATTTTCTAATGAAATTTAAGCCTGTGTTAGCTATGGCAGTGATTAAAAGAGGGTTTTTCGTTCTACCAATATGGCTACTTTCCGACGGCGAATTTGAACAGTGTTTTTAATTCGTTTTACGCAGTTGAATTACGTTCCGCAACATTTTCATCTACTCAGAACAATGGAAACAATTGTTTTGTTTATTTAAAAAATATTGAAGTTAATCTTTTCTTGGAGTTTATGTAAAAATTAAATAGAAAAATCCCGCGCTTGTTTATCACAAATGGTTGATGGTGCAATTCTTTTTGTGGAACCGGAATGGTAGACGAAGTCGATCATATAGAACTCGGGATATGGGCCCGATGGGTGATTGCAGCAATTAAAAAAGTTAGAACTCAAAAACAGAGGCCGTCGGCTGAAAGAATTGTTCACGCCATCCGTCAACATCACAACTTTCATGAAGATGTGATATCTGAAGCTTTGGATCGGTGTGTAAAGGCCCATAGTATTTTAAAAGTGCATAACAAAGGTCAAAGTACCTACAAAGACCCCAGCAGTGGACCCTGCAGACAGCTTCTCTTGGAAAAAAACACCGATCTCAGCAAGGTATGTTGCACCCTTTAAATCGAAACTAATCTTAAATTACGGTTACGCTGTGTTTTAAAACTAAGGCATCCCATTGCTTATTATTTTAATTAAATTAATGAGAATATATTTCACGTAAAGCCATCACGACATTGCTCGATGAGAAATTAGTGTTATGGCTATTGTGTTCACTGTAATATATACAGTATAAAAAAAAAAATCAATAAAGTCAGTCAAATGTGCAGCAGGAAACCTATCAATCTACCAAGTAAACGAGGCAGCAAGGTTTACGAGCGGGCAACCCATGGAAGTTTAAGCGGTTTATTAGTAGATAAAATGTTAAGATAAACCACACATTACATTTTTTATTTTGCCTGAACTCGAACATTTTCCCCCTGAATTTTTTAATTTTTTAGTTGCATATCGAAGGGATTTTGTTTTCACCTATTGCTCACGGTATACAAAATTATTGCGGCACTATGTTATTGTACATTCGTTCACCTGAGACCATAAATTCATCTCTCATTTGCCTGTGGTGGTATGCCGGGATTTGCTGTTATGGCGTGATATGGTTGTGTTGTGTAGCCCCCCTCTGGGTTATAACTGAAATTAGAGGATAAAGAAAAACTGGACTTCTGGACGATCTGCGCATAACCGGGGCGTCGTCTTAACCGCTCTGGGTTATACTATATACTATAGGTTACTCATAATTATTAAGACGCATTGGTTGTATTTCGATATTATTGTACATCATTCATAATACCAGAGAAGGACGCAGCGACCTGCACTGTGGGCAATTGCCCCCCCTTTGGAAGGCAGTTATATTCTTTGCCTCTAAAATCCAAGTTTTAACTGCACTCAAAATGAGTAAAACCCCACTATTTCAGCCCTATTTTTCAAAAAAAATTTCTCTCATGATTCGTAATGTTAGTCAGGTTAGCACAGCTACACAACTATCTAACCGAACAAGTGTGTAAGCTTACTTAATGCCATAAAGGCTTGTGGTCAAGGGGTTAAGACGACGCCCCGGTTAGGCGTAGATTGTGGGCTCGAATTCCGCCATGTTCAGTTTTTCATTATCCTCTAATTTCAGTTATAACTCGGAGGTTGCCTCTTCAATCAAAGTTAATTTAAAAAGTCAGTGTTATATACTCCATATAATACTGCAATATAATGTGTCCTGACCGATTAAATTAAATAAACAATTCTGCGGAAGTTTACTTACTAAGTAGGCCCTTAATACAACTGTATTTTCTAAGAAATATACATATACATCACCAAGTCTTTTTACGGTGCAGTTGTGTGTCTGAAAACTAGAGAGGGTATGAATAAACATTTGAAACGTTTTTTTCCGCTAGCTAATAGTCAAAACAACGAGGGAGTTGGGTGAAAGGGAAGGCTCATCATTGCGCTCTGTAGAGAAGCATATTCTACTGACTTATGATATTGAACATGGCGACAATGCCGACCTCAGCGCCACTCTGAAGGTCTCTGCGAAGCGTGCCGTCACTCACGGGCTCTTGGTGAAAAAAGGTAACAACTTCAAGCCTGTCGACGATGGTGTCAAGAAGAAGGAGGGGACTAAAAAGGAGACCTCTGGGGAGGTAGAATCAAACGTAAGTAGACACTTGTAAAGATTTCAAGTACATATATGCGTCCAGGGCATGATTATCATGACCGCCGTATTGTTCCTTTGTTGTTGTTGCAAAAGTGCTTTAGTTTTTTGAATCGTACGCCTACTCTGATTACTTTAATTCACTAGCGGTTGTATAATATTTTATGCATCAAACCAGCGGTATAACTAATTTGGTAATTTTACGAACACACAGTGATACTAGGTTGCCTTTTTTTTTGTCAAGAAAACAGCATTTTGCACATTTCTAGCTGTGCTACTGCGATTCTTGAACCTTTTTACTATGTATTAATAGCGAGGTATTTTATTACAAAGTCCTACCTAACGGCTTTACCCAATGTGCCGTTTTCGCGCCCAAAAATTTGGGTTCACAGCCCCCCAATTATGCATGAAAGTCGAAACTTTACTATTTCCGTATGTTTTAAAACAAATTATTGATCTGATCAATTGTTGAAACTGATTTTTTTTTCATAAGTATGACACAGTATGTCCATGTGAAAATGATTTTTGTCTCATTTATTTTGCGGTTTCTGGAAATTATTCTTCACTATAGCGATTTAATGTACTTTAAGGAATGTTGTGGTCAGCAGCAAGTCTGGCGGCCGCTGGTAAAGTTAAGGTATCAATTAGGGCTGGTTAGACCCAGGGCGGGCGAAAAATTGTTCTAAAAACGAGTCTCGAACCTCGACTTAACTTAAATCTTAAATTCTATGGTTTTAATCCTCAGATATAATATTTTCAGGATATGGCTACTTTACCAAACTGCAGCGTGTGTCTTAGGGCTGTAAAGAACCGTGCGGGCGTCGATGAGGAGCTCAGCACGTGCTGCTTGTGCAGTGTTTCTCTACATGCCTCCTGCTCCACTGGTGGCGTGGAAATGAAACGACAGGTGGAAGTGGGGGCCAAGTGGAATTGCGAGGACTGTAACGCATGCGCCGCGTGTACGGACCGCTTCGACGAACCGTGCCTGATCTGCTGTGACCTTTGCAAGTCCTCGTTTCACTGGGCTTGTCTTGATCCACCGCCTGACAGGAGACCAAAGCGGCCGTGGCGCTGTCGGAAGTGTTATCCTCAGCAAACGCGGCCTGCTGGCAGGATCAATATCATGGAAAAGGGGGTTCGGCGGAAATATGCCAAAGTTAGACAAACCGGCAATCAGAGGTATGTTTCATGGCATTGTGTATAAACTCAGTGTGACACCGTCACCCTATTTATCAACAGTAGACGCATAAGGGGGCAGTGTCGCACTGTGTTCACACACGGCTGGGCTTTTCATTTTGTGTCAGAAAGTCACCATAAAATTCCTACGACTGTGGTTGCTGTTGTGTTAACATTAGCTAATCTCTTACAATTTTAAAATAGTTTGTGAAGGCTAATACTTGAAGCTATTACTCGTTTGTAAATTTAATTTATTTTAAACATTTTATTTTAAGTGAGTCCTGCGCACCGAAGGTTAAGGGGGGGCTACATTAACAAAACCAAATTTATAATTAAATTAAGTAAAATTTATGAAAAATACACGAATTAATATTTTATTGTAAATCCATGTTTTAAATGCACTCATAAAGGTTAATGATTTATTACTTTCCTATTTATACGTTAGTAGCCTATAGGCCTAGCCTCGGAATGAACTGAAACAGCCGTCAAGATAGTATTTTAATGTCATGGTTGAAGTACACAGTATAATTCGATAAAAATGATTTCACTGTTCAGGTTGTTTAGCCAAATACAGACTTAAAGGAGCAGAGGAAACTGATATAGAATTTTTATGTTGACTTGTTTTGTAATCCTTTTAATAAAGGAACGTTTTTTATAGTTGTATCTTTTTTTATCAGATTGCCTGGACGTAAGAGAAAATCATCAAGCAAGGCGGCAGTTGTAACACCTGAAGTGGTTCGCAGCAGAAAAAGGCGGAAGGTGCAAGACGCGACTATGGAGGCAGACGAGACGACAACGGATAGCGCGACTGTAACGGGTAGGCTGCGGGAGGAGACAAGTGATAACATATCGAAAGAGAAACAACAATTCTTTAGGCAGTCCGCCTTTGCAGGGGACAAAAAGAAGGTGGTGAAGGGGGCTGGGGATGGCATGGGTCAACTGAAAGGCCTGTTTGATGGTCTGAGTCATCTGTTTGCAGCGCCTGCGCAAACGCGAGCAAGGCCTGGCGCCTCGACATCGCCGACTCGCACCATTGAGAATCCGAAGACGGCTGGTGTGAAGCGGACTGCCCGCATCGGGATGAGCAAGGGTCTCACCCCGTCGCGGCTCGTCAAGAGCGCCGCCAGTAAGCAGCTGGAGCAAGAGCGGAGGAGGCTGCTGGTGGCCGAGAGCCCGCAGCGAGGTAAGCTCCCGCTTGCCCCGGGCTGCTCACCCCCTCCGCTGCTAACTTGCTTGCGCTTTCTTCGGCCAGCTTTACTATCACACAGTTGATAGCGGCACCTTAAGTGTTTTTCTTTTTCATTGGTTCATAATACTCTTCTAAATCATCTCTCATTTGCACATGTTGCGTATGCGGTGATCTGTTTCTTACGGCGTTGCTTTGCTTTGACTTTATTAAAGGTCAATGGGTGGTGTCTTGAATAGGACAAGCGCAATAGCGGAAAATACTTATGATGATGAAACCCTTTTTGGAGTTCACGTTCTTAGCAGTGCTAAGGGCCCTCTTAAAGATGGCGGTTATCCCCGCGGGTTTAGCATAATATAAAACAGGGTAATCTTGTAATTCCTTGTTTACGTTGGGCAAAGTGTTTCCTTCTTATAGACGTTACAGACCATTTTTTCAAAAACATTTTTTTTGCACAAAACCAAATAGTTTTTTGGGAAAGCAATCTGTCCGGTTTCGTTATTCAATTTAACACCTAAAACATGCCTGAAGGTAGAAATCATCGATGGAAAGGTTTCACAGAAAAATGATTTTTTAGTCATTTTTCATTAAAATTTAGTTATTTTTATTTTTTTACCCCCAGAAGCAAACTATCAAGGGGCAAGCAACCCCCCGCACTTTGTCAACATTAATAACGACTACAATACATGTGAATTTAAAAGAAGTCGTTGGAGCCGTTTTCGAGAAATAATTTTTTTAGACGTTTTTTTGGAGTTTTTTGAAAATAGAACCCCCCAAATTGATATAGCCCAAAATAAAATAAAAAATGTTCCGAGGTATGATTTTTGTGTACCTACTTGCAAAATTTCATCAAAATCGACCGAGTAGTTTGCCCGGAAATCGACGCACAGACAGACATTTCGTAAAAACTACTTTTTTGGGTTCCGGGTTTCCTCAAAACGTGTAAATCCGTTGAAATCTCGGAATCGAAAATTTGGACCATCACAAAGCTTTCCTTATACTACGTATAAATTGGAAAGCAATAACCAAATTAGCCAAAACGTTGGAAATACGCTGTCAATAATATCATGGCGTCATGGCAACTGAACTCAAAGTGGGGACGCAGTGAGAAATATAGGCATCACGCAGCTGCACATCTTTAATGTCCTCCCGTTTCTTTAGGTCACACTGGAATGGTCAGATTAGTGAAATATACACTACTTAGCATATAATGAACTTATCATACCTTAATCTAACGCGCTCGAGTAAATCCCGAAATCCCCGCTTGGGCCCCCCTACTATTATGTTTATTTTACGCCTAATTACAAATGAGGCCTAACCGCGCGGTTCAAGCATAAACGAAACAAGAAAAACTTGCAGTTTGTTTATATACATAGAACATTGTCTCTTTTTTAAGATAACTTTCACTAGATTTATAAGAAGGAAACATTTTGTCCAATGAATACACGAAATGACAAGCTTATCCTATATTTATTTTGTGATTGACCCGCCCCCGCCCCATCTTGTTATAAAAGGGCCTTAATCGACTCTTGTCGTGGGTTAATTGTAAGAGTGGGCCGAAAGGCCCAAAATTCGCCCATATGGAAAATAAAGACAATTTTATTTCTTTCATGCAAACGTTTAGGTTTAACATAGATAAAATAATATTGTAGTACCGATGCTGAGGATCGACAAAGATGGAGGGAAATTGTCAAAGCGGCCAAAAGTCCCCCTGGGCTGATCGCGCCTAATTAACAAGTACCGATTGTTTACGTTAAGCGTATGTATTTTGTAAATTGTATTGTTTTTGGATGTGGGTTAGGCAGAAAAAGACTTTCTAGTCTTAAGTCTCGCCCCGTAAATATAAGACGTTTATTATTATTATTATTATTATTACCGATATAATAAAAAAAAGGGCTGAAGGACAAGCTAGTGAGCATTTGAGATTACAATTTTACTAATGAAGTGAAACATTGTAGTGAAATAGTTTACGCTCATGTCTTCCTAGCTGAGTTTCCAGCTCATGTTGCCGTAAGTGTCCTATCGGGCTTGTACTCTTACTGCACGGGAAGTATTATTTTGTTTCAAACTCAGATCACCGCATTTCATAGTAATTATAAAATCATATTCAGTGTGTTTTCTGTAGTCCTGGTTAAGGTTTCATGTATTCTTACCAAGCCCTTTCCTCTTTATTTAATGACCGGTTTAAAAAACCCTGCAAGTAGGCTTCTAGCTGTTTTTTTTACTAACACCTGTGATGGAGCCGTTGATTTGGATCTTAGATATGCAAAATTGCCAATGCTTCCGGGCCTTTGCGGATATGACAGTCTCAAGCTACGGTGTACCGCATTATCGATCTCGATTGAGTGGATTAGTTGTTATTTGTTGAGGATTGTAATTTTAAACTTGGACGTTTCGCTTAGGCAATGAAGGGGAAAGATTTAACTCTAAAACAGTTTGATTAGTGACTTGGGGCTTTAACTTGTTTAAAAAAAGCAATGGGATCTTTTAGCTGCTTCTATCGCAACATTTTCAATTAATCTACTTAGTGTTTTTCAATATTCTTACAACGTTTAAAAAAATTACTATTAATTTTATACTTTTCTGACTTCATAATTTAGTTCTGAAAATGTCTGTTGACCTTAATCATTTTAAGGTAACAGTTCACTTTTGTCAACTAATTTGTTACGTTTTAGGTATGAAAGAATCAGTTATGGTGACTGCCACTGCTGAGCCCCCCGCAAAGGCAAGCCTGCCTCATGGGGTTACTGCGAGAGATGTCGAGCTTTTTAAGCAAACCAGAGAACGCGCTAACTGCGTAAGTAAAGTTTAGAACCCTTTAGGGTAAAAGGTGGCCGCTTTGGTTTTTTTTATGTGGACTAGTGAACAAAGGCTTAACGCCTTGCGTTTCGCCGACTTAGCTTATGGTTAGGCGCCATCTATTTGTATTTTATATCTTTGTTGCAGACAACTCCCGCAGTAATACCTCAAGCTGAGACGATATTATCCACTCCCGCCTCAACAGCTCCTCCTCAGTCCCTTGCGGAACGATGCCCTGCTGCAATTGAATTTGGCAAGTACGTCGTGGAGACATGGTATTCGTCGCCGTTCCCGCAAGAGTATGCTCGGTGAGTGTCTATTTTACCGTATTCTATACAGTGCGGTGCAGGAAAAATTAAAAACAAAACAAGGGAAATACTGTTTCTGTTGAACGGTATGTTTTGTAACTGTGCGGCGCACGTGGTTTGCTTTCGTGCCTGACTTACCTCTTAGACCCGGCACACACGGACGATTTGAACACCGGTGACTCGCTGGGAAATTTTTCATTGCTGCAAAACCACATGGTCAACCTCAGAAGATTTCTGAGACTGGCGTGAAGCCGACCGCACGCAGGTGTACAGGTTTCTCCTCGACATACCCAGGACGCTGCAGCGTCAATTATCTTCGGAAGTGCGTTCAGAAATTGACTGTTATTGTATATTGTAATAATCGTTTATTCGACTTACAGACGCACAATTATTCTCAATTCAAATGTTATGAAGAAATTTTGCTGTTTTCTATGCCAGCATAAAGCTGCCTTCATGTTCAATCAATCTATCAATCAATTCCCCTTACAACAATATGCAAAGTTAGACTCACATAACTAGATTCTTTTTTGTGTATATTTTTTTATACGCAGGGTAAATTAGGTAAGGCATTGGGTGGGTCCCACGAGTCAGTTGACATAAATTTGTAGAATCTTATTACTGTATACCTCTGTAACTGTGTTATTGTGAAAAAAATTTGAATGTTGTGTTTACACGTTTTGCAGACTCCCAAAGCTGTTCCTGTGTGAATTCTGTCTGAAATATACAAAAAGTAAAGCGGTGTTAGAGCGGCACCAGGATAAATGCACATGGCGCCACCCGCCCGGGACCGAAGTGTATCGTAGTGGAGGTCTGTCCGTGTTTGAAGTCGATGGCAACGTTAACAAGATCTACTGCCAGAACCTTTGCCTTCTCGCCAAGCTCTTTCTCGACCACAAGACCCTTTACTACGATGTCGAGCCCTTCCTCTTCTATGTTCTTACTAACAATGATGAAAAGGTATCTTACGTGTTAATTATTTGGCTGAGGTAAGGGATAGACGTTTGTTCGTTAAGAGAAAATAAAACACGGCGCGTTTTGTTGTTGTTGCACAAAGTCGAATTTCTATGAAATATCGGTCTTAGAGCCATAAATGCGAGCAGGAGAAAAAATGCTCCTCTAAATTTAGTTACATATGTAGCTGGAGCTAATTCACTTTGGCCACGGGTTTGGAAGGCGTGGACCCAACCTGGGGGGGGGGGGGGGAGCATTTATTCTACTTATGCTCTCATTTATGGCTCTATGATCGATATTTCATGAGAAATTCTACCTGGTAAAAAAAAGATTTGATTTGCTAAGACTGGTGCTGGCTAAGACGCCGTACCAACAGTTTTTTGTATATATTAATTGTAAAGATTGTGGCCAATCGGTGTTGGTGACGGCCACATAGCAATAGTAACAAGGCTCCGATTGGACCTTAAAGGAATGCAGTTTGAATGTATCTTTACCCCCGTACTACACAGAGTGTTGTCCAATATTAGATCCAATAAATATGGGTCTAAGAAAAAAAAATGATGTCCCTACTCTTCACCCAACTTGGCAGGGACAGCAGATTCCTCGAAGCAAACATTTTGAAACGTTATCCTAGGTCGGATTCGATCAAAGAACTACAATAATTATTGAATATGTATGTATTAATACTGAAACAATTTCCAGCCCTTATTTATTTTTGTTTTTACATGAATCTATTGTTGATTATCAGGGATGCCACTTGGTCGGCTACTTCTCAAAGGAAAAACATTGTGCACAGAAGTACAATGTGTCCTGTATTATGACTATGCCTCAATATCAACGCTGCGGATACGGTCGCTTTCTAATTCACTTCAGTAAGTTACATTTTCTCATACTCGTAGTTGTTTCTAGTCGGGAGGTTCCAGAAATTATTGCCATGCATAATGGTAGCTTTGTTGAGAGTTGGTGGACGTCTGGGACAATAAATTCTGGACCACAGATTATTCCCAGTATACCTGAAAGTGTAATCAGAAGTGCCACATAACACATCTGTGCAACTGGAGCTGATTGATTGAGGATGATACCTGAAAATGGGGTCGTTTATGTATGGTTGTTCCTGTAAAAAGTTCTTGCGAAAATTATGACAATATTTAATGTTAACACCCGGCTTTGAAATATTTTGGTTTGCCGTACAGGTTATCTGTTGTCGAAGGAGGAGGGCCAGCCTGGTACCCCCGAGAAACCTCTCTCGGACCTCGGTCGTGTGTCGTACTATGCTTACTGGAAGTCGGTGGTAATGGAGTATCTGGTGGCTCACAAAGGACCTGGAGATGCGCTTGAGGTCTGCATTGACGCTATCAGCAAAGACACCGGAATGTACGGCCACGACGTGGCCTACACCATGCAGATGCTCGGCATGGTTCGGCTCGTTAAAGTTCAGGTACATTAGCATAGAGTTTATTGCTGTTAGGTGGGGTTTCCACCGACCGGCTAGGGCTAAATACAAAAACGGGGACGTGGTAGCAGACACTCAAGACTTAGGCGGGTTTTCCACCGACCTCGCATTGCAGAATGCAAGTGGTATTGACGGAAATGTTTGTTTTACTCTATGCCATAGTTAAAATTGATCAATGATCATAGAGTAAAATCACAAACAAACTAGCTAAAATTAAAAAATGGCGTCATGGGATATGTTAGTTACAAACATTTTAATAGATTTCTATAAAAAGAATAACAAACATTTCGGTCAATGTCATTTGCATTATGCAATGCGAGGTCGGTGGAACCACCGCCTAAGTCTTGAATGTCTGTTACCACGTCACCGTATTTGTATTTAGCCCTAGCCGGTCGGTGGAAACCGCGCCTTAGTAATATTTTCGTCTGAATTATAAAGGCAAAAAGTACATGGGCCACGTTTCTTGCGATATTCGACTGAACTCGGCTTTATACAATAAAGATTGTAACCAGAGTTACCACGCATTTATTAATATTTAATGATTTTCACTGTTGTGAATGGAGATTCTACTTGACCTTTAAATAGATTTAGTAGCTTATATTGGTGTGTTTTTTAAAGAATTTTTTAAACTAATTGCAAGCGTATTCAAGAAATGCCCAAAAAGGTGGCATTATATACAGCCTTATCACTCGTGTTTTCCTGTACTTTCGCCTACTTCAAACCCTATGAGCCACCTCTGATAATAATATCACGAAATTTTAAGGGGAGACTGGTTGGTTTCAGGAGAGTGTCGGGTACAATCCGTGGCTGGCGCCCGCACCCGCCCCCGAGACATCGCGGGTACTGCTCAGCGTCGACTGGCAGAGCGTGGAGGCCGAAGTGACCCGAGCTCAGAGCCGTGCCCGCATTCGCATAGATCCCGAGTGCCTTCGGTGGAAACCCCTTGTGACCACCATACCGAATCCCTATCGAGTTGCTGAAGTGCCACCTGAAGAGGAGCCTGCCCCTGTAGAAGCTGAAACTATACCTGTAGAAAAAATTAAGGTAGGTACTACCAATAATTTGTTTTGGCATATCAGCGACGACAATTTCTTTAATTTTATTGGCCATGCCTTAATTGCAGGGCAATATTACTTTTACCCTTTATTCACTGTTTTGGTTTATCAGTATAGGAGAAGAAATACTGTTACATGGCTTCTGTACGGTTAGCACCTACCTAATATGGCGATTATTTTTATTCGTAACCTGAGATAAAAAATGTAAAGAAGATAATATTTTTAGAATGGAGACTGCAGGCTGGTCATGGTGATTGGTATTAACTTACTCCTGGGAGTAAAACTGTAAACAAACAAATTTTGAATAGCACTTTCCATTATAAAATTATCCATTGGCGTAAATTCCCAAAATTTCTGGGGGGTGGGGGCTTTAGGACCCAAAGACTTTGATTCATTACTCATTCACTCCTGAAGTATGACTAGTATATTATATGACTTTTTTATTATTTAATTTTGCCTAAAATTGGGAACCTAAGCATTCAACTTCCAAGTACAATATAAGTAACCAATACACATCCTATACTCAGGAGAAAGGGTGGTCCGGGGGTCTCACCCGGGGAAAAAAAATTGATAAATAGGCCCAAATTAGTGAGGTTTTATGCATATTATACCCTGGAGAAAGGGGGGCCCGGGGGAGTCCTCGGCGAACAAAATTGGTAAATGAGCCTAAATTAGTGAGGTTTTGCGCATGTTAGACCCTGGAGAAAGGGGGCCCGGGGGTTTTCCCCGGAAAAAAAAATGTATAAACAGGCCCAAATTAGTGAGGTTTTACGCATTTTGCAAGCAGTACAATTGAGATATTATACCAACAAATAAACTTACCACTGAGGGAGGCCTGGGGGTCTCCCCGGAGAAAAATTAGGAAAAAATAGCTCTGAAGCATTGGGTTTTTAAGTATTTTGAGTAATATATTTTTTGTGAAAGTACCTAGGTATTTGGTCAATATGATGATTTTTTTCATGTAAAATAAGCATACTAAAAATTAATTTCCCCTTTTTTTATTGTTGATAAGAATAGCCTCCATAACGTCTTTGTCACCAGAAATCCTGGGGGGGGGGGGGGCTAAGCCAATGAAATGTTTACATTTTTAATACCAGGGTATTATATAAACCCCGGTATTATAATCGCCATGATCAGCCTGCAGCTATTCAAAATTTTATATTATGTGTTAAATCATCTTGATTAAACTCCAATTAATTCTATTGATTACACACTCATATATTTTATTCCATCCAATATTTACTCGATCGAAGGAATAATTTGAATGTTTATGTTAAGTATACGTTTTGAATCTGAATTTAGGTATTATAGTACAATTTCCAATTTGTTCTTAGACTTGTAATAGGGGGATTCAATTACAAAACTAAACAACCAGATTCGTGTGTTCCAATAATTTATTACTATGAATTTCCCGCGCATTTTGCACTCTTTTTTTATATTAATGAATCAATTGGGGTTTATTGAGAATAATTTAATCCCATCCCCGATGTTAAGTTAGGTATATAGTAGAGCTTCTGAGCAGTAGATAACATTGCCTAGCAATTGTTTGATATTGAAATTAAGAACAGGCTGTGTTTTAGAAGACATGGATCAAGCGATGTCATGAAAATACGTAATTGGCAGGCAAGTTTTTATTTACTTATTGTGTCAATTAATTGACATCTCTGTTGTAGGCTCGTCATGTTAGCTCTGGTACAAAACGAGAATCGGTAAAAATTGAGCAACCAGCACCGCAGCCTGAGCAACAAAACAGGCGAAAACGAAAGTCGCAACAGGTTGAGCCCTCGTACGTCCCGTCCAAGGACGAAGACCCCCGCAGACGTGAAATGCTGCAGCAGCAGGCCGAAGTTCAGAATAGAGTGATTGAGACCCAGGAACTGATACTGAAGAGCGTGGAAAAAGCTCGAGGACGACGACGGGGGCGGTCAAGTGTTGTAGAGACTCCTGTCAAGACGCCCCGGAAACCTGTAGTCGCTCCTGCGTTGAAAAATAAGAAGTTGCCTGTTGAAGATCAGCTGGAGCTGTCAGCACATTCACCGGCGAAGAGAGGACGAAAGTCGAAGCAGGTATATACAGTATGTAGACATGTGCTAAACATTCGGATCACTGCAACGTTGGCTACTTACATGTTGTGTTCAAAAATGGAGGTAAATCGTTGTAGGGGGGACAATCGTGGTTATACTTGGAGTTGAGATTTCTCTAATTTTACTCGTTTAATTTTAGCTCATAGAATCTCAACGAAATCCTTCATTGTTTTTATACAAATGTTTTGTTTTCGTGTGAAATTTTACTTCACTATTATATTTTAGTAGTAATAAGAAAAAACTCCAAAGTAGACGCAATACTCAACGGAGAAGACATAGGGTTCATAAAAGCGCAACGCATAAGATGGCTGGAACACGCCGTAAGAATGTCAAACGACCACATGCCGAAAAAGATGTACAAAGCAATCATGACAGGAAGACGACTGGCCGGACGTCCTCGAAAACGCTGGAAGGATGAGTTGGAAGCTGACCTTGTTGGGAGTTGCTAGTTCGTAGATGGTGGAGCGTTGTACAAAACCGAGATGACTGGAGGAGTGTTGTCGAGCAGGCCAAAGCTCATCAAGGGCTGTAGAGCCAGAAGAAGATTATATTGTAGTATGCAATTATATTGTAATATCTTATGTTTCAGGTACTGGAGTCTAAGTTGGATGAATCAGAGAGAAGAGTGGACACAATTCGTTCCACTAATCCATCCCCAAAGAAAGCAAGGAAGTTCAGGAAGTCGTTTGGCTCCAAAAGGCGGCAGAGAAAGCGTGAAGAACCGAAAGTTGTTGAGACACCAATGCCGCTCCTTCAACCTGAAGGTGCTGCGCAGCGAAGGCGCAACAGCGTGGTTGCCGCTGCTGTAGCGCCTCCCCTTTCTCCTGCTGAAATGCCCAATCCGCCGAAGAGGGGGCGTGGACGGCCGAGGAAGGTCACTATGCCCCAGCCTACTAATGACCACGAGGAGAGTAATCCACCTGCCCCTGCTCTTGTGGTAGAGGCCCCGTCTGATTGTGACCAGAGCTGTGATATAACTGAACACGATGACGAACCGCCTAATCTGGTGGCTGAAGCTGAAAAGACCAGCGATAACGATGTCTTGCGTACCCCACAGTTGTCGTCTGATGACGCAACAGATGAACATGAGGAAAGTAATGATACCGAAGTTGAAGGAAAAATTGACCATGATAAGGTGGAAGCGTCAGATATGGAACCACCTAAGGGAACTTCTGAACCTCAACCTCAAGATTCTCAACCAGAAGTTGTCGTAAAACCTGCAAACCCGCCAGACATTGTGGCTATAGAACCAAAGTCATGCTTTAATGCGGAAGTCATTGCAATGGATTCGTCTGAAAGACTGAAACAGTTCGAAAGAATACGCAAAGAAATAGAAAGAAAAGAAAAAGAATTAGTTAATAAAGAAATCAGTAGTACCAATGTTCCTGAGGAAGAATGCGTGCCTCTTGTTACGCTTACAGATCAAATTCGAGCTGAAAATACTTTAGAAAATGAACCTGCGGAAGCAATTGAAAATAGGAGAATTGCAATTCCAGAGGTGGTTCAGTCGCCAGCAGTGACATTCTCCTCATCGGAAGTGCAAACTCTGACAAAGAGCGAAGAACCTCTTATTGCTTCAGTTCCGTCGCCTGCTTTTTCTACACACTCTGCACCACCATCTGCAGAGAAAGGAACGGATGAATCAAAAGAGGTCCAGCAATACCATTCAGTGCAGCAATGTAGTCCACAGGTACCAGTAGGACTCCACAGCCAACTAGTTACTGGGGGGCTGACGCCGCAGCGTAGCCCGCAATTTACAGCTGGTGGTCATGCGCCAAGCCCTCACCAGCTGCCCAGTGGTCAGCCCAGTCCACACCACGTTCCTGGTGGCCTCACTCCAAGTCCGCACCAGATCTCTGTAGGACACCACACTCCGCTGCCTAGTCCACAACTACCAACTGGACGACATACACCTTTGCCGAGCCCACAATACCAGGGAGGACACACCCCGCAGCCTAGTCCACAGTACCAGGGAGGGCACACGCCGCAGCCTAGTCCACAGTACCAGGGAGGACACACGCCGCAGCCTAGTCCACAGTACCAGGGAGGGCACACGCCGCAGCCTAGCCCGCAATATCAAGGCGGGCACACACCACAGCCTAGCCCGCAGTATCAGGGTGGACACACACCTCAGCCTAGCCCGCAATATCAGGGTGGACATACTCCACAGCCTAGCCCACAATATCAGGGTGGACACACTCCACAGCCTAGCCCACACATGCAGTGTGGTCCGCACACACCTCTTGCAAGTCCACAGGTTAGTGATTTTTTCATTGGTTTATTTTTATCAGTAAGCTATGAGGTTAGACGTTAATCTGCAATAAAATGTGTTCAGGTACAGGCTGGTCATCACACACCTCTGCCCAGCCCACAGCTACCTCCAAACCAGCACACGCCGCAGCCCAGTCCTCAGATACCACCTGGCCACCACACACCGCAGCCTTCTCCTCAGCCAGAAAACAGACCACCTAGTCGACCTGTCAGCGCTGCGCCTTTCAAAGTTGAAGACGTGGGCAGGGCAAAGTGTCAGGTATGTGAATGAATTTGAAAGCTTCGACTTCGATTATAAATTCACGTGACATGGGAATATTATTACTACGAGAGAAGACAGGGGAATGCTCTCTGCTCGATAATTGCTCTTTCTACTCATATTAGGACTCAACCACCTGATAATTCAATCCAGAGGACATTTCATCTGCATTCGTTATACCAAGGATAACTTCAATCTGATGGCTTGGTCAAGTATTAGCGCTGACTCGTTTCATTAGCTTAGTTACAAATTTCTGTTACTACAGATTATTGATGAATCAAAGGCACACTACAGACCGCTTTGCTGCGTTCGTGGAGACGAACCTGTGAACAGTGGCGGAGCGGCGCGCAGTGGGCACCAGTACCAATGTTCCCGAGTGCAGAAGGAGGAGCCTACGGTGAGGGAAGACCCGACACCGGACAGGGACAAGGATGGCAGTGAGTGGGACTCGAAGAGGACGCCCCCTACTCCCGGTCCTGATATGCCAAGCATGGGCGTCTACACTCCCGACTCAACTACCAACTCTGTACACTCATTACATGGGTATGCAACATTCATGGAGCAAAATTACAGAACTTTTTTTCCCTTCGGTGTTGAAGATAATGCTTTAATTTGAAACGTAAAGACTGTGTGCCAGAATGTGTTTCTTCGTCCATTTGGATTAGGAGGTGGCCCACGCCAAAATCTAATACATTTTAATTGTACTAGTGAGCTACGCAATTTTTCAAAAATGTAGTATGCATTAGTTGTAGATATCTTTGGAGTAGCTTTGCTAACAGGGGCTATATCCCGTTGAATGTCTAAGGCATGAAGAAATGAAGATAATTATTTTATACATAGAATCACGAATTTTTAATTTTTAGTAATTTTTTTAGTTAGTCATTTTTTTTAATTTCGTACTTAGGTATGGGCAATGTGACCTGGACGTGAGTCAACTCGGGCTGGAGAGCCCCACGTCTATCGGCTCTGGGGACATGAACCCCGAGAGGGCAGCCCCGCCGTCGTTCGACTGTCCTCCGCAGATGGCTTCGCAACACCTCCAGCAATATGTACACCATTTGCAACAACAGGGCAAGCCCAAGCATAGGTCGAGGACGACGCATGCGCACAACCACAAGCCTCAACATTCACCGCAACAGCGAAGGCCGCCCTCTCCTTTAATTCAGGTAAGAGTTCCTTCTTGTATTTAAAATATACTTTACTTAATCCATCGCCAGTCCTTGGCACGGAGGCCATTCGACGCCGTGCGGCTCAGCAGATAGTGGAAAAACGCTCTTGGCTAGTGGCCGAACGGTTACTGGCTATACAGAGAGATGCAAGCTGACGGACAGAACCTATTTCTTGCTCATTTTCATTGAAACACAGCGTTACTTTAATTTGCCCATTTATCTCTTTTTGTTAGAATTACTTTGACATGCATTTGGGCCTTTCAAAGGGAGGGTATGCCATGATAACGTGGTATTAATTAATTATTTGTCTAGGTGTCACAAGGAGCCCGGACAGCCAGCCCAGCGCAGGCCATGTCGAACGAGCAGACATTGCAACTACACAACCAGATGCTGCAGCAGGCCGGGTACTCGCACCACCACGCGGGCATGCAGGCCATGCAACATATGCACCAGGTTCAGCCCAGCTACAACAGCTACGTCGGCGTCATACAACACAGGATACAGGGTAGCACCGTTGGCCGCTCCCAAGCTCCCCCTGGCTGCAGTCTTGCCAAACTGCAGCAGCTGACCGACATGTGCTCCTCCCCCGCTCCTCCATCGCCACAGTCGTTTTACCAGGTATGAAGTAACAATTTGTGTTATGAGCTGTTATACATATGTTTACAAGTTGTAGCAATTGGTTCTTAAAAATTTAGTAGTGGCGTTTTGAGGTTGAGCATAGACCGTACAATTTGTTCTCTCGGTCACTTTTGAACATGAACACGACACTTGATTTTGGTTTTACATTTTCTCATTGAGTGGTGGATTAGTATTTTGTACATATAACATAGCACAAGTGTTCGGATGTTCGATTGATAGTTCTCTCGTAACTGCATGTAACCTTGATCCTGGTGGACGACGCAGGGGGTTAGGTGAATAACATAACAACATATCGCAACTCGCGACATATGGAATACTGGTAACAATATAATTCTGCTATCCAATAAAAACTACAAGACCCGTGATGGAAACTTAAGCCTTAGTTCTAAAAAGCTATTCGACTCAAAAATTATTTATTCCAGGGCAACATGGGAATCCCAGGCTCTAGTAGCGGCAGGACGTCCAGGGGAACTCCGACAGTGCACCAAATGAACCCGAATTTGGTGGCGCAGTACCCTGGTCTCAATGGATACAGGGTCACCCAACAGCCGGGCTACATCCCCAACAGTGCCGGCTTCATGAACCAAATCCCGCAGGGCCAGATGCCGGTTCAGATGATGAACATGCAGCAGTACCAGGACCAGCGCCAGCAAGGCATGTACCCATCATATCCATACACTAGCCTCATGCAGCCCCTCAACGGAGCGATGCGCCGGTGAAGATAGCTTTCCGCCGCCGTCTTGCTTGCTGCCGAGGACTTGAGGCATTCTGCTACGTTCGGACGATGGACAAAGAGGCCAAGACGATGGGTGAAGGGGGGCAAGGTTCACCGAGGTGCAACCTTGATGTGATGAATGTGTTAGAGATAGAATTAATGTTTACCGCTAAAATACATAATTTGACAGCAGATACAGATAGCAGAGATTAAACAGCGACAGATATGATTGATTGATTTTATAAAATTTATATTTTAATGTTTGTGTATGAAAATCAAGAACTTTTCAGCCGCAAATAAGAGCGAAATCTGCCGACGGCCCAACAAGAATCAAATTATGTATATTGGCGGAAATATATTTCTTTCCTTGGTGAACTTTTTTGCATGGTTTAGTGTAATATACTGTTCAGCGTAAATTATACATAATACTTATATGACTTTACATATTAAATTTCCCTGCTTAAGAGAATATGGATTGTAGAAAATGGGTACTCTAAAATCTGGCAATTATTTATTTATTTTTTTATTTACTGCACAACTTATGACAGATTAAGTGTATTCAAGTTGTAGAAAACTATATCATGCATCGTATCATAAGATGTGTTAATTGTTTCATGAAATTGCATGACATTGTAATTTCACGCAATGTAACATTTATGGAAAATTGACAATACCTAAAACTAAAAATTCCCTATAATATTGTGCAGGAAATAGTCCTCTACAACTTAATAGACTAAATCTTTAATACTTGCGTAGTAAAGAAACTAAAAAAAAAATATTTATTTTGAAGTTTTGCAGGGGTGGCCAATAGCTACGTGCGTATCCTCTTAACAGCTTTAATTCCATGGTAATCTCAATAAAATGACGGAAATTGTTACAAACCTTGTATGCTGCTAATATTAAGTTTCTGTAAAAAAAATGTCAAAGTAGCTTCAAATTTATATTTTTAGTGGCATTCCTGTCATTCACAAGAATATTTACTAGAATTAGAAGTAGCTACATTTTGTTTCAGAACTGTAGGATGCATTTGCCAATCGAACTGCACATACAGTAGCTGTATTACTGTACATGCTTAATTTTTTTTTCAAATTGTGAGACAGGGTTCAAGTGAGAGATTTTTGTCAAACTTTGTTCGATTTGAGGCCCAATCGGAACAAGCAAGCAATTTCATAGTAAATATTGTAGAGCTTGAAATAAGATCTTGGACAATCGCCAATGCCAACCATTTCTGGCGATTGTGGTCAATCGATGATAGTGACGGCCACATATCATGTAGTCCAGAAATATTTCTTATAATGCCGAAGATCTTTTTCTAGCTCTACAATAAATATTTATTGTGAAATTCGACTTTGTAAAAACAAACTGGGGGGGGGGGGGGGACTTCGATTAGGCCTTTAAGCGAAGTTGGGAACTTGACGTAATAAGGGTGTGCATACAGTGTTTGCTGCAAATTATAAATATACGGTATGTTAACTTGTTGCATCTGTGGGCCTTTCAATGAAAATACAAGAAGTGTATAAAAGTGACTGTAAATATGTTTTGCTTTGTCTGGTGTGGTAACTTTATGGTTTGTTTATTATTTATAATTTGCTCTACCTAAGAGCAACATATTATGTTTTGTTTTTCAACTGTTAAGCTAATAATAATGTCTCGCTTAGAATTTATAAGCACATTAATAGTCTTCAGCATGCAAGATTTGTCATAATCCTTTATTTCCTGGTATTGCATATCCTATGCAAAGCTGCTTTTGTCTATTCAAAATGACAAATATTAATTTAAAAATAAATAACATATGAAGAAATATGTGTCAGACTAGGTATCGTACATACCGTTAACATTTTAATTTATCATCAATCTCCAAAATTAATATTTTATTGTCCTAAACAATGATTTTAAAAATATATTTTATTTTATTCAATTCACTTTCTACAACTACTACTCAGCTTACTTTATGGCTTAGGCGGAGTTTCCACATACGTCAATGGTCAATGAGAAATATGGTTTTGACGTGGTAGCAGAATTTTTAGTATGTCTTTAATGTCTGCTAAAACGTCAATTTCATATTTCTCATTGACCATTGACGTATGTGGAAACCCCGCCTTAGGCATAAGAGACCAACCGGTGATGGTTAATACAAGCCAAGAGCTGCCATCATCTAAAATTATAATGAAGTAATGTGAGTATTGTGTTGTATGCAACTGCGGGTCAACTATGAATACCTCATTCTGGAGTTGAAAATGGAAACAAAATGATTCTTAGTTTTTCTTTGCAATTTTAAAGCTATTTTGTTTACATTTTTAACCCCAGCATAAGTTATTCTTTAATGCCATAGTAGACCCGCTGCGCCTAACAAGTAGCTTTGCAGACTATCAATTCAAGCCGACATTATTTTCGTCTCACAAATGAAGTAATGGAGAACATTCGTATAGGAATAATGCTTGAGCCCAACCAATCAGAGTGAGGCCTGCCATTTTGGATTTCAAGACGAAAGTTGTCCATTACTAACCGCTACGTTTTTGGTTGTAATATGCTTGTATAAATTTGGTGAATTGAATTAAAAAAATGAATCTCTACTTTTGGACCTACATAACGCGATGGCTTAAATTAAATTAGCCAAGTGCCCATTTATACAAAGCGATTTTTCGAGTGACAAAACCATAACATACGCTTGCTGTTTGTTTTTTTACGTAGGGTGATGTGTCTTTTTAAAATAATTCTAACAGACTTATAAAGGGAACACTGCCTTCTTATGTTAATAAAAAACAAAAAGTTTTAAGGGCTCTAATACCTCATTTATACACAGCGATGTTTTGAGCGACTAAAACATAATAATAATTTAGACATGTTGCTCTGTGTTTAAATAATAAATTCCCTTTATCATCATTAATCATCATTAACAAGTCTCTACCATATTATAACTTAATTTATAATAGATAAGTTAAGTATCTAAATAATAGCCTCCTTAAAGCAAAACAAACAAAAAATCTCAAATCACGAATGAAGTAAAATCGCCGGTGGAATTGCCGCCTAAGAGTCTGTTAGAATTCTTTGAAAAATACACTTCACCCTATATAAGCAACAGCATGCTCTTATGTTTTTGTCGCTCGAAAAATAGCTTTAGAAATGAGCTCCAAGATGGTTTTGAAATTACAGTGTAAGCAAAAAAATACTATACTGCATAATTTCGATGCCCCATAGAATTTACTGTATTATTAACACAATGTTAGTTTTATTTTGTATTCATATGTATCGTGTGGATACCTTTGTGGAGTTGTTCAGTTGGCCAGCCAGTCATCGGATTCGGATTGACTTAGTTAACATTACCCATCAGTCTATTGTTGTTACCGCTTTTTTTGACATTTTTTTTTACCCTAGCAAAGGTTTTGTTCTCAATACGAAAAGCTGATAGAGATTGTTTTTTTGTTGCTTTATTTAACTGATTTGTGTACCAAGTTTAGTTGCTTAACTAATTCGCGTACCAAAATTTATGTTACGTTGTAATTAATTTACATTATTAATTATACTCACTTTAAATTGTTAAAGTGAGTTTTTTAATTTGTTAGTCAATTGAGCCCGGTGAAAAGTGAGCTTTATCTCTTTACCTAGTTATTATTTTCAAGGTAAATTATAACAATTGCCGAAATTATTTTAATAACGGCAATTTGATTGTTTAGAGTAGAAATGGTGTGGCCGTGTTCGTGTTTGGAATAGATTTTCCTGTTTTAATTGAAAGCTTAATAATAACAGATTGTTTAAAGACTCTGATGTCAATCCTAAACTTATTCATAAAGGAGCAAACTTGATAGTTATGAAAATGGTCTTCCGGTGTTGTGATACCCATTAAAGCGGGTGTGAAGTAAAGTGATGTATAGACTAAACAGCGAGAGGTCAGTAGAAATGGAGTACCAAGAACGTCACAAGCCGTAGGTTTCTGAGTGACAATTCTGCTGACACGCAGCGTCGAAATTGTATACCCAAGTTCTGAAAATTTGCTGCTATTGGTAACTTATACCAATTCTGGAGGCCCACCCGACAGTCCAATCACCTGTCACCATTGGGCATCCCAGCAATACGCGTTATTGAAGATCTAAGCTATGTAAAAACAGGCCTGATGTGACTCCAAGCACGGCACGAATTATGTACAGGTGTACATTGATTTACAGTGTGTCAGTATTAACTTTTCCCCCCATTGTTGCTTTAATCTCCCTACTATTTTCCAATTTCTACTAATTCCCAGTTTCATATTTGCATGGCTAAATTCGTTTTGATTTATTTACAATATGGTAGCCTATATTAATTAGTAAAATGTTTTTATGTGTGGACAATGAGTAGCTATTAATGAATACACCCGAAGCACGTGAAACCTTAGAGATTTCTAGTTTAGCACAGTTTTCTGTAGATTTGATAATTGCACTACAAATAGTTCTTGTGTTGCCTTAAATGCACCCTTCTCTGTAGCTAAATTAGTCTCATTTGATTCTGACTTAGTCGTGCTAGAAACTAAATATTTGTGTACATTTTGTAGTTGAAAGTTTGTACAAATGTAGCGACAAGCTATTTATTTACATGTGCCTTTCATAAATGAAAATAGCTATTGAGACTTTATTTTGGCGATTTTTCTTCCTTCAGCCGCCTTTCTAGCCAATTGCAATGTTCACAATAGGCCAAGTCAATGTTAACTTTGCTCCATTTGACGCAGTTTGAGTAAAGATCTGTTCATTTGCAAATGCAGCTCGAGGCATAGATTTTTAAATGTACATTTTTAACAAAGCAAGGCTGGGTAACTTAAGCAAATTTATAAATTCCTCATTACACAGCCCCAAATATGTGAAAATGGCCCTATGATAAATTCATAAAAAAATACCAGCAGTAAATTTGCATTTTCGCATCTGAATTATTACTGCTATTGATAAACACAATAAAGTACATTAAATGGATTTTACAAAGTATCAGTCTGCTTCTTTATAAAGCTTATATTTGTTACGAATTTTTCACAAGACCAATTTCCTATTATTGTGGCTGTGAAACGAGGAATTAATTAATTTACTATAAGATACCCAGGCCTGCTTTGCTAACAAAATATTTTAAAATCTGTGTGGGCGATAGAGCACTACGATATCGTATATTCAAAGCATGACCGACAAATCGATTCGACGAACTGTGAATCCAATTCTTTGCAAAAGGTCGCAAATCGAGTGGAATTCAAGAAAAGTAAAATCTATCACTGCACAAATTTGAGCAAATGCTTCAGGAGAGGGAGTGAAAGGTGGTTCTGTAATGAAACAAATGCCCCATACTCGTGGGACAAAGGTTACATTTTTATTTTTCCTTAAGCTCTTGTAGCCATTTTTTTACTTATTGTCAGGACATGTAGAGTTCACCTAAAAGGTTGTTGGTTCGAGTCCCACACTTGCTACATTTTCTGGACATGGTTCGGAGGTCCCGGCCCTTCTTAGTTGAGCGTAAGAGAGGGCTTTATAGCCCTAACTCCGCTAGGTTGGCTTAGGTTTAGGGTCCGCCAGTAAACTAAATTAAATCTTATTCAAACTCCGTCTCCTGCTAGGTCCATTAAGAAATATTTGGCATATTTTAGATCAAAATTAATTCAAGATAGCAAAACATGGCCCAAATTAGCATTTTTCTATGGAAATTGTCAGGTCATATAGGGCTTGTTGCATCAAGATGATCGCCGGGCCAGGCCTTGAGAGGCTAGGCCGTTTAAAATGTGATTTGTTGATTCTGTGCGTGTCTGTCCTTGGCGCGAGACATTATTCCATCAATTAGGTGCTATTTAAACGTTTAAAGAATAGAGTATATTTTTAGAAACAACTGGATAGTTTGTATGAGAATGATATTTTTTAATTAGGTACATTACCAGTCACTTTAAGGCCCTTGAAAAATGTGGGCAAGGAATAGAATAGGGCACCGCCATCTACCAATGCAAGACGGTGCGGTGCAGTATTCTGTACCGAGACTTTTCAATTGATGACTGTCCTTTAGGTGCATCCATTGTCAACACATGTTTAGTTGGCACTATCAATGCATACAAAATCTAATTGTATCTATTGTAGTCGCACATGTAGCTCCGAAGCAGTTACTACATCTACATCGACACAAGACATTCGCATGGTGTCAACTGCTGTTACTGGACATCCTTTTAACGCCACCTCTATCGGAGATAGGTGATCATCATGGTTATGGAGACTGCTGCTCTGAAAAGGGGGAAGTTGTGGTCTTGTCAAACCACCGCCTCAGGTTTAAACCAGGATGTTCTTCGGCCGGGAGTACTCTGTCCTATCGTCCCTTGGATTATTACATGCAGAAGGTGATACTTTTAGTTTCTCATCACATGGCCGAAGTATGCTAGTTTCCGTTTCTTAACCGTCAGCAGCACATACGTACTTTTATTACAAGTACGACTTCATACATACTTAAACATTATTAGAACAATGCATTTACATTACATTGTAACACCTACCAAGTGAGCAGAGTTATTAGCAACTTAAAAATTAGTGCCAGAATACAGTCCATTTGTAAGTGGCTTTTATTTATTGTAAATGAGGTGCCGACATTATTGCAACACCCGCACATCAGAAAGCGCATACACACCAGTACCGTGTATAAATAATAGTTTCGAATGGGGGGGGGGGGGGGGAGGTGCAAGAGCAATGTTATGTTAGCCATCAACTTCCGGCAGAGGTCAGAGACGACGCTGAATTCTACCAACCAATAAACAGCTCACTGTTGACTCGGACGTCTAGTAGATCTTGCAAGTTAACGAAGCTATATATATATAAGCAACTCACATTAGTTAATTTTGTTTTACATTTTCTCATTTCCTGAGCAAAAAGAAGCTGGCTGAAGTCCAACTCACTCCTGTTCGTTGTGGCATCGCCGTTAGACTCCAGAGTTGGGTGACGTCTGGAACATGTCCTGGCATGCCAATGCCGAAAAAGCAAAAAATATTATGCCAATAATGAGCCTCGAAGCACAAAACACATAGTAGGCTGTACATATACTGAATTTAGTATACATTTGCAAGCTAAGGCGTTCTCGTGTCTGGCTTACAGCAGTCATGCAAACATAAGTACAGTATGGTGCCAACACGGTTGACAATTAAATTGCCTGCTTCAAGACTCAAGATACAGTAACTCGCTATTATTTCGTACCCGGAACCACTGCAAAAAAGATGGATTGTTTCTTAATATGGGCTATAGACGACGGTACAATAAGTAGGCCTACCTATCTATAGATACAGAAACGAAGCAGATATCCTACTCTTCTGAATGGTAGGCCTACACGTCTTAAAGGGAGTTTTCTGTAAACGGTAAATGTTTTATTCTCAGTTATTAGCGGACGTTAAGCAGCCTATTGACAGTCCAGCGAAGAATTCGTAAACCCGTAACATAGTAGTGGTTACTGGTAGGGTAGAGCACACAACAACATAATATATGGGGTAGATTGCTTATCGGATTCCTCACCGGATAGTGAATGGTGTTGGTGATGACTTATTTGGGAATAATACAACATGTACTAGTACTATGTAATCTATTTCCTAATCGTTTACAATTTTTTTTCTTTTCTTCTATAGCCACGGGTATTGGTCGTGTGTCACTTAATTACAGGGAGGGTCATTAGTCAATAATTATTCAATATGTTTAGTTTTGTTAGATAGGTAGTTAATGATAGTTAGGTTAGGTCATGTTAATAGCTAGGCTGTTAGGTATGTGCAATGCGTTAGGGAGTACCGCTTTAATTGAGGTTCAGGCCTATTCATGAATATTTTAAGGATATAGGGCTGTAAATGTAGCAAATGTGGGACTCGAACCAACAACCTTTCGGGTGAAAGTCGGAGCTCTACATGTCCTAACCCATTCCGATCCTAATTCCGTAAATGAGTTTTAAGCGAATGTAATGAACTATTGAAGTAGGCCTAAAGAATCCGTTGGGAATTTTCTGTAGCCTGCGCCATAGAGCTATCTAGAGTAGCCTAGGTAGAATGCGTAGTTGCAACATTTAGCACGATTAATTTTCCCTCGGGATCATGCACACTCCTACAGGTATTACGTATGTATCCAATGAACAGGTGAATGTATCCAATTCAGGGCTGTGAAGAACACGCAATAAATATTCAAGCAGATAATACGATATAAGTGAAATTCATATGTTGTATACAGTATATACTATTATACGTACATAAGCCTGTGTCGTACTTAATACTAGGTTATATCATATCAAATAGTCAAAACATTATTCGCCTGATGCAGAGCTGTGTTGTCAAATAATGGGGTTGCTGACTCGAAGATGGATTTAACTTGCTATCTTTTACACTTGGGTTACAGTGCATGTGATATACAGTGTATATGGCCATGCTTCGGAGGGCAAGTAAAGCAGGCGGTCCCGGGCTTTCCTAGTTGAGTGTAAGAGAGGGCTTATAGCCCTAACCCCGCTAGGTTGGCTTAGTAATAGAACAAAAAAAGTCGATATTTAATAGTTTATATACAATTTCGAAACCAATTAACAGCATAGCAATTATCAGTAATGGATTAGCTCAACGATATAGGTACCCTACACTGCTCATTGGTATGCCTCTCATAGCTATTATAAGCTTCTAAGATAGTATAGATGCAATAATGATTGGCATATCTAGAAAAGAAACCGGAGAAAAATTAATATTTACTGCACATACGATAGTACTGTAGGTAACTTGGAATTCTGAAATGTAAAGGCAGCTGCCTTGTTGCACGTCAAATGAAAGCCACTTTTAACACGTTTCATTGGGTCTAAAAATTATGAGCCTATATCAATAAAAGTTTAAGTACAATTAATTCGAACTTGTCAAAAATGTAATAGCCTACTTTTCATTCCGCTTTTCCGGAATGAATTTTGGTTTATGATGAAAGTTAGTCGCCATATCAATATAATTAGGCACTGGAAATAGTGGTTTCTGGGGGTCACATGCGATATATCTCAAAAATTTTAAAAATATAGAAATGTCATATTGCACATCGCATGATTATAGGTCATTTTAAGATCTTTCGTTTGCCATACTAATTTTTAACTTTAAGTTACACGATGGGGTCTTGGAAAGTTGAGCTACCAGTCAGATGTGGCGATCTAAGGAGCAAGCCCCAAGTTTAGATTTAGATGAGATACGATTACCGAAAAAGCATGACTGGAATGACAATAGGCCGAGGGTTTTATCGTCGGATTCAGTAAGTTAGTATATTTCGCGGATGGGTCCCTAATGGGAGGCAAGGCTGGTGTGTTTGGCGAGTATCCTCCCGTTTCGATTTCCATTCCATTGAGAAAGTAGCTATGTGTCAGTATTCCAGGCAGAACTGTTTGGCATTAAATGCGCCCTTGAACTCTGCGGCACACTGCAGGGCTGCACGCGAAGGTGGTCGTATCCTCGTATGGTCGCATAGTCAGGCAGCTATTCTGGCACTTACTTGCCCGACAGTGGCATCCGGGTTGGTCGCTGACTGTAGAAAAGCTGGACTGGAACTAGAAGTCTTAAGGATTTGAATATGAACGAGCGGGCTGATGAGACAGCCAGAAACGGTTCAACGAATAGCCATAAAGGATTGAAAGTTTTGAAGAGAACTCGTTGTCAACAGCATATATATGGGGAGCTTGAAATTGTGTAGCGGTTGACGCCCGAATTGCGTGTATCGAAATTATTCATCTCCCCTAAGAAAGGGTGGGGCTTCCGCTTGTCCGGGGGTGGCGTCATCAAATAAATAAATAAATAATAATAACGACGTTAAACTTAGGATTAAAATCCTTGGCTCATTGTCGCTATATGAATGGAAATGGCAAGAGTGCTGCCTGGGACGGTTTTAGAATATCTTATATGATACCTACCTAATAGGGAGTTATTATTTTTATTATTGAATCAGCACACATAGGCTAACTACGTCAGGCGATTCATTAATAGCAACAAAAATATTAACAAAATAAATAGCCAACCAGTCGGTGGATCGGGCCTCAATATCACTTACGACCTAGGTATCAAATCATAAAAACGATTCTATGATGCAAGATGTCGTCAAAAAAAGTAAGTTTCCGAAGTGTAGTTCCAGAGTTTATTACTCTCTTGGTGGGAAAGGAACTAACTACATACACATACAGGTATCTCCAGGAAACTGGAAAAGTGGAAAACCATTAAGATGAATCATCGTGGCAGGAGCCAGGACACAATAGAGTTGAGGGAACACCGTCGCACATCCGTAACCCAATATAACGTCCTTCTGCTAATAATCAGAGAACTTGCTTGTAATGTCGCAGAATGTGCCACGCAGGACCACGGCAATGATGGTCAACCACAACATGGCTCCACCCACCATTATTGTTAGGCATGTAGGCTACCTACTGCATCCGGCCCAAACTAATCGTCGCAAAGTAATAACGTTCATTGTTAGGTAAGCGTGGCATGCTAAAAAAAGTGCCAACCCAGCATAGTTGCCATAAATAGACCAGGTAGCTTTTTAGACTACCAGAGCCGTTGGAAGAATCAATAGGGGACGCCTCAGGTCAAAAAAGTAACTCCCCCCCCTTGACAGTCACAACGACGGAGGAAGTGGGAGGGTTTTAGTTTATGTATTTTATTAATATTATTATTTGTTTCCAATTTGTACGTAGTATAAGGAAAGCTTTGTGATGGTCGAAATTTTCGATTCCGACATTTCAACGGATTTACACGTTTTGAGGTCCCAGGAACCCAAAAAAGAGGTTTTTACGAAATGTCTGTCTGTCACTCGTCAATTTCCGGGCAAACTACACGGTCGATTTTGATGAAATTTTGTATGCATAGGTTCACAATAATCATACCTCGGGACCATTTTTTGCTTTCCAATTTATACGTAGTATAAGGAAAGCTTTGTGATGGTCGAAATTTTCGATTCCGAGATTTCAACGGATTTACACGTTTTGAGGTCCCAGGAACCCAAAAGTGGTTTTTACAAAATGTCTGTCTGTCGGTCTGTCTGTCTGTTCGTCGATTTCCGGGCAAACTACTCAGTGGATTTGAGTGAAATTTGGCATGTAGGTTCACAAAAATCATACCTCGGGACCATTTTTTTTTTGGGCTAACTCAATTTGGGGGGGTTTTATTTTCAAAAAACTCCAAAAAAACGTCTAAAAAAATTATTTCTCAAAAACGGCTCCAACGATTTCTTTTAAATTCTCGTAGATTGTAGTCGTTATTAATGTTGACAAAATGCGGGGGGTCGCTTGCCCTTTGATAGTTTGCTTCTGGGGGTAAAAAAATAAAAATAACTAAATTTTAATGAAAAAATGACTAAAAAATGCGAAACCTTTCTATCGATGATTTCTACCTTCAAGCATGTTTTAGGTGTTAAATTGAGTAACGAAACCGGATAGGTTGCTTTCCCAAAAAAATATTTGGTTTTGCCCAAAAAATTATTTTTTGAATAAAATTATAGAAAATTCGCGCTCAATTGCTGTGTGGTAATTAATGTGTTTGTTTGACCTATCGAGAATTTACCTCACTTCCAGTGACGTCAGGTGGACAACCGCCCCCCCCCCCCCCCGAGATATCGGAAATTTAACCATAGGAAAAATATTTGCCATAAAATTACTAATTTTCTCTATCTAATAATTTTGATAAATTGGAAAGCATGTTCGAGTGAACTAGGAACGGTTTTTTTATTTTGGGCTAACTCAATTTGGGGGGGGTTTTATTATCAAAAAACTGAAAAAAAACGTCTAAAAAAATTCTTTCTCAAAAACGGCTCCAACGATTTCTTTTAAATTCACATATATTGTAGTCGTTATGAATGTTAACAAAATCCGGGGGGTCGCTTGCCCCTTGATAGTTTGCTTCTGGGGGTAAAAAAAATAAAAATAACTCAATTTTCATAAAAAAATAATTTTTCTGTGGAACCTTTCTATTGATGATTTCTACCTTCAGGTATGCTCTAGGTGTTCAATAGGATAACAAAAACGGGCAGGTTGCGTTCCCAAAAAATATTTGCTTCTGTGCAAAAAAATATTTTTTGAGAAATTATGGAAAATTCAAGCTCCAATACATTACGTGACATGTGATATTGTTACTACTGGTGGGTTCGTTCCAGAATATGCAGTTTAGTTTTAAGGGGTTTTTAATATATATATATATATATAGGTGAACCCCCCCCCCCCCCATCTGAAATTTAACCATAGGGAAATTATTTCCTATGAAATTACGCATGTCAATATCTTCTAATTTATAAATTGGAAAGCATGTTCGAGTGAACTCGGACCGGTTCTTTATGAAATAGGTACTTTTTTATTATAATGCTTGCTTGGCTGGACCCAGCCCTCTCTACGGCCTTGACAGTAACTATTAGGATTTGATGTACAAAGCGTTGGGTAATGGAAAAATATGGGATTCCCTGATCAAACATTAGCATCAGTAGCTTATTAAAGGACCAGTACGAGTGAACCCGTACCCATTTGTCAATTAGTATAGATATGAGTAAACCGGCCACCATACCAAGTTGAATCCAGCGGACCAGAGCAGGTTCAAAGCTGCAGAAAACTTGGTCGTGTGCACAGTGCCGGTAGGGAAACATGGTAGGCCTTGTCCTGGTCACCTCCGAACTAATCGTGTGACTTCACTGTGTTTCCCAAGTGGTTCGGAATCAACTATAATCAGGAGGTCCACTGTCCTATGGGCTGGCAGAGTACAATCAAGTCGGGGTCGCTCTATGGGCCCAAATATGAGGCCTAAGTCGTTATTAACCCGACGAACACTACTACCACTACTACTATCACAGATATGAGTAGTTCCATGGTAAATAATTGTCTTAGGGTTAAATTTCGGTTGCCTCGATTTTCCCTATTACAAAGCACCGAATTGATCCATGGAATGATTGCATGGTATAGTTGCAAGTGTAAGAAAGGGCTATTGGCCCTAACTACGCTGTTGAATAAAGACAATTTATTATTATTATTAGAACGGGCAGAACAATATAATACAACAAAGAATAATAATGGCAGGGTATGCAATGTATTGGGGCATTAATTAATTAATTAATTATTTGTATGTATATAATATTTTTTTCGAAAAGTAATTTTATTCAAAACCAAAATTATGCTTGGGAAAGCAACCTGTTCGGTTTTGTTGCTCTATTTCACACCTAAAACCTACGGTACCTGAAGCTGGAAAGCTTAGATTGAAAGGTTCCACAGAAAAAATATGGGTTTTATATATTTTTACCCCAGAACTAAACTATCAAGGGGTAAGCAACCTATTGGGTTTTGTTTACAATAATAACGACTACAATATAACATGTGAATTTAAAGAAAATCCTTAGAGCCGTTTATTAGAAAGCATTTTTTTTTTCTGTTTTTGGAGCCGCCGAATTTGGGGTAGCCCTAAATACATTTTCCCCCGATTTTTTTGAACCATGCAAAATTTCATCAACATCCACCGAGTAGTTTGCCCACAAATTGACGATCAGACAGACCGACAGACAGACATTTCGTAAAAATAACTTTTTTAGATTTCTGGTACCTCGAAACTTATTTAAATTCGTTGAAATCAAAAATTTCGACCATCACATCGCTTTCCTTATACTAACGCATTAATATGAAAGCAAAAAGAGTACTGGTCAACAGTCGGCATAGTATTCCAGTCCGGGTGTTACCCTGCGACGAGAATGACAATGTTCCTACCTCACAAGCCACCCTCCAGACCTGGGTGCTGACAACAAAATTGACATTATGCTTACCTATACTGAAACTGTATTGGATCTATTTCAATATAGGTCTAACTTATGATAGGTCTATAGGTGGCTCAGCAAGGCTATGAAGCCTATCGATTTGGAAGATTGGTTACTTTTTGGTTAATCTGGACTTTATCACATTCCCATGCCAGGGTTCGAATAAATTTATTCAAACTATGAATATGCGCATGCCTACACGCAGAAATAGAGTCAGTCAGGTACAGCTCTATTGCTAATCAGCTCATGCTTTATAAGAACAGGTATTTAAATAAAACCATAGACAAAAATCCCTTTCGGCTCTGCCGCAGTAGCGTAAATAACTTTTGCTGTAGGCTATATGATAGCATACGCACGTAAAATGCTAATTTAGTGGGGACAGCCAGATAACATTTTGTGGATATGCATTATGATACCATTAAGACGGCTTAGATTTTATAGAAATAATATTGTACGTAGAGGGGGTCCGGGAGTCTCCCCCGGGGAAAAAATTGAAAATATAAGTGTAATATAGTTGGCTTTTACTCATTTTAACAGCAGTAAAGTATAGATTTTTAAAAACCTTACAAGGGAATGCTTATTGATATTGCAGCAAACAGGGGGGACCGGGGGTCTCCCCCGGGGGAAATTCTTTGAAAAAAATAGGCCAGAAATAGTGGGGTTTTACGATTTTAACAGCAGTCAAGCTTATAATTTATATAGAGGAAGGCATATTATTGTTACCGTACCGGTACTAAATGCATTTAATTCTCAACTTTTCATTTCGATGGGGGGAGGGGGCTGCAGCCCAATAAGCCCCCCTTGCCTATGGTCTTGGTGGAATGGGAAGAAAAATATTGTAGTATAAATAATAATATAATAATGGAAAACGTACCAGCCGCAGCTGTCTGGTTTTGTTGGTACCTAGCAGTGGCGTACATAACACCCCCGCAACCCCCGCGGCGCGGGGGGGGGGGGGGCGCAGCATTGCTGGGGGCGCACTTCGGTTCCAAAAAATAATAAGAAAATTTAGAAATCTACGTAATGAATAAAAATAATAAATATCAATTTGTTTTCCAAGTTGACTATAATTATGAAATTAGGAACTTCATCTCATTTAAAACTAAAAATGTCCTTTCTCGCCAGTACTGCGGTTCACCAGTGGCAGCAGAATGCACTAGGTACCAGCAAAACCATACAGCGGCTGGTGCGTTTTCCATTACTATTTTATTATTATTCTTCAAAAATTTTCTTCCCATTCCACCAAGAACGTAGGCAATGGAGGCTTATTGGGCTGCAGCCTCCCCCCCCCCCCCCCACCGAAATGAAAAGTTTAGAATTAAATGCATATAGTACGGTAACATGAATATGTCTTCCTCTGTAAATTATAAGCTTTACTGCTGTTAAAATCGTAAACCCCACTATTTCGGACCTATCTTATCAAAATTTTCCTCCGGGTGAGACCCCCCCCCCCTGTTTGCTGCAATATGAATAAGCATTCTTTGTAAGTTAAATGTAAAATTCTAGACTTTATTGCTGTTAAAATGCTTAACACCCCACTGTATTGCACTTATATTTTCTTTTTTTTTCCCTGGGTGAGACTCCCGGGCCCCCCTCTTTGGATTACGTGGAATATTATTTCTATAAAACCTAAACCGTCGTAATGGTAACATAACGATTTAGTCCGCATATCTACAAAATGTTCTCTGGCTATGTCCCCACTAAATTACATTTTATGTACCCATACTATCATATAAAGCTCACGAGTAACACAATGAAAACAGCATAACCTCTTAAGAATACACGATAGGATCACAGCCGCCCATTGGCGTAAATAGGAGGGTCCTGGGGGGGGGGGGGCTAAGCCCATTATGGGGGCTGATGCTAAAGGCACATAGTATCCACAATAATGAAAGGGAAGTTTATTCTTAGTATGCTTATTTTATATGAAAAAATCAACATATTGACCAAGTACTTTCACAAAAAATATATTACTCAAAATGCTTAAAACCCCAATACTTCAGAGCTATGTTTCAAATTTTTCCTCCGGGGGAGACCCCCGGGCCCCACTCAATGGTAGGTTTATTCGTCGTTATAACAATAATTATCTCAATTGTACTGCTTGCAAACATTGGCGTATATAGAGGGGTCCTGCCCCCCCCCCCCCAGGAATTCTGGTGACAAAGACGTTATTATATAAAGGCATAGTATCCACAAAAATGAAAGGGAAATTGATTCTTGGTATGCTTATTTCACAAATCAGACAAAGACATCATAATGAAAAAGCAACATATTGACCAAGTACTTTCACAAAAATATATTACATAAAATCCTTAAAACCCCAACATTTCAGACTTTTTTTTTCAAATTTTTTCTTCGGGGGAAACCCCCGGGCCCCCCTCAGTGGTAGGTTTATTCGTCCATAAAATCTCAACTGTTGCAAAATGCGTAAAACCTCCCTAATTTGGGTCTATTCATACATGGGACCCCCGGGTTCCCCTTTCTCCAGGTTAGAATATGGGTAAAACCCCACTAATTTGGGCCCAATTATCAATTTTTTCTCCGAGGGGAGGGGGGTGACCCCCAGGCTCCCTTTCCTCCAGAGTATAATATGCGTAAAACCTCACTTTTCTCCGGGGGTTCAAGGTCTTAGGGTCCTAAAGCCACCCCCCCCCCACAGAAATGTTGGGAATTTACGCCAGTGCAGCCACCTCCAAAAAAAATCGTGGCTACGGCCTAGCATTCCACTATTGGCAATCACTCATAACAAAGATGAAATAGTAAGACAGGGTAGGGCGCAACAAAGGTCTTGCGGGGGGGGGGGGCGCAGTTAAAGTTATTTACGCTACTGGTACCTAGTGCATTCTGCTGCCACTGATGAAGCGCAGGATTGGCGAGAAAGATAATTTTTAGTTTTAAATGAGATGAAGTTCCTTATTTCATAATTATAGTCAACATGGATAACAAATTGATATTTAATATTTTTATTAATTACCGTACGTAGATTTCTATAGGTAAATTATCTTATTATTTTTGGGAACTGAAGTGCGCCCCCAGCAATGCTGCGCCCCCCCCCCCCCGCACCGCGGGGGTTACGGGGGTGTTATTTACGCCACCGGGCTCTGGCCGATCAGGTGTAGCAAGATTCCGCAGACCCTGCTTTTCCTCTACGCTATGTAAGTAATAAAAAATTAAAAATACTTTATTATTTTCCCGACCACAACATCAACACACAAAACACTCTTGTGTTCCAAACAATGACGACTATGAACTTTTACTTATCAAATTATTTTCACTTTGACAGGACGTCATCTTGAAATCGTTGACTTGTCGTAAAAGGTGTTGATTACCATTAGCGTAGATAATAATACGGGCTTTCAGTCAGATTTTAATTCATTCCTCTGCGAACAATATTAACTGAGATATGAATTATATAAGGTTCCAATCGGCCGCCATCTTGTAACTAATCAGTGGATCTGGCTGGTTAACGAAGTCGATCAAGATATTTGTATGATAAATTTTTGCGCCAAGTTTCATCAAAATCAGATAACATTTACGGAAGTTAGAGTGTTTTCTAAAATCGATATACATACTGTATACAATATACATACATACAGTATATAGAATATATATATAACATTTTGAACGGAGGGTGGTTTTGGGCTCAGGGGGTCATGAAATGAAAAGTTGTGAAGAAATTTTCCGAATGTCGAACATTGGTCGCCATCTCAATAGGTAGATGAATCCCCCTAAAAGTGGCGTTTATGTTATATTGAACCATTTATGGCATGCGTGACCTTTACTAGGGTCCAACAGACGCATAGGAGGTCAAAAGAGCAAAGCATGCGTTGTTAAATGCTTTCTCTCGCTACATTATTGTCTAGTATATTTCTTGGTTCTAAGAATGAAACGCCTATTACACAGGACAATAGTTTAGGATTAAGTTTCCCTTTTACGATGATGAGAACAGATAATTAAGGATTGACTTTTTGTTCTATTTCTAAGCTAACCTAGCGGAGTTAGGGATAGAAAGGCCCCTTTACACTCAACTAGGAAGGCTCGCCTGCTTTACATGCCCTTCGAAGCATGGCTAGAAAATGTACCAAGATTATTAAGATATTTTCAAGATTATTAAGATAATTAGGACTCGAACCTGAATGCCACAGTAGAACAAATTGTTATCCAAACTCCAATTATTTGAATCGCCTTCACACACAAAACAATTTCATAAGCAGGTGTGCGACTTGGCTGCCCAAGAACGGCGAAGGCAGTCAAAATGCTTACTTTGACCGAGATATTCAGTAAACCTTGACTTTCTCCTATGTACAGCATAACATTAAATGATCCTGAAGTCGGGATCTAGGCCACAATTTGGGCCCATGGGTCCCCATGTAGGTATACAGCATAAGGTGCAACTATTATTATTAATTAACAAGCGGAACGGGGCCCACTCCGCGGCCCCGCCCCTCTTGCGCCTGCCGCGGGCGGCAGCTCGGCCTTCGGCCTCGCGCCCACTGCTCATGTAAATGCGGCAAAATTTCATGACCTGATAGCAGACATTAAAGACAGTCTAAAAAAGGGTAATATTTAGCTCCGCGGCACCGCCCCTTAATATTTAGTAAAATTTCATGAGAATCGGTAAAGCCGTTTCGGAGGTAAAGGCGGAAGATAAAAATATATATATATATTAAAAATAAAAATAGGGGTTGATTGTAAAGGGTTGAAAATTCAGGGTTATATATTTAGGGGTATGAAAAATAGATGTCCGATTCTCAGACCTACCCGATAAAATTTCATGAGAATCGGTAAAGCCATTTCGGAGGTAAAGGCGGAAGATAAAAAAAAAAAAAAAAAAAATAGGGGTTATTTGTTGAATTTGTTTAATCCAAAATTGAAAAAAAAAATTAGGGGTGGATTACCCTTAATATTTAGGGGTATGAAAAATAGATGTTGTCCGATTCTCAGACCTACCCGATATGCACACAAAATTTCATGAGAATCGGTAAAGCCGTTTCGGAGGAGTTCAACTACTAACACCGGGACATGAGAATTTTATATATAAGATTAATTATATTTCTATTAATAGAAATATGCACACTGAAAGTTACCTAAAAGTAACTGTTTATCAAAATTTTACATTTATTTAAAAATGGAATTATTCTTATTATTATAGGCGGGGGTCCGGTCCCAATTGATTCGGATACTTGGACTCAGTCTTGCCGTTCCACTGCACAATCTATCTACAAATACAGACGAATACAATGTTACGGTACTTAAAATAGAGTGTGAAACCCTTCCAGCAACTGCCCACAGACTTCAGCAAAGTAAACCATCAAGGAACGAGTTTTAAAACATGACCATCCCTACAATACTTACATATATGCATTTAAATATAAGCATGATAAGTCCAGACTGTTGCTTATGAAGTTTCTTTAACCCGTCGAAGTGGTATAGGCTTATAAGAAGAACAGATAAAGATTTGTCGCTACCTACTTAAAAGGAAACCTAATCGAAGCAGCCTATGAACGGACTACACAAAAACATGTTTCTGTGCGACATGATAGATTTTTTAGTTTCCTATACCTATACTTTGGCATTTGTGTAAGGAAAGCTTTGTGATGGTCAAAATTTTCAAAGGAATTACACGTTTTGAGGTCCCAGAAACCAAAAGTGATTTTTACGAAATGTCTGTCGGTGTTGGTTGAATTGTGGACAAACTATTCGGTAGATTTTGATGAAATTCGATATTCAGGTTTATAAAAATCATATCTCGAGACCGTTTTTTATATTTTGGGCTAACTCAATTTTGTGGGATTTTACCCCGCTAATTAAATAAATAGGAAACCATGTACGAGTTCACTCGTACTGGTTCTTTTACATTTTTGAAAATGTTTCCCAATTCCGCCCAACAACGAGATGCAACTTCCATGAATTGTAGCCCAACTCATCCACAGCTGATATTAAATTTGAAATCAGATCCATTTCGAAATAAGCAGGGTTACCGTATGTAGTACCTACATAGTATATTATTATATACTCGTAGTATTTTACTTTTCACTCTTCCAGTCAGTAAATAAGTTAATACGACACGCTCCTTTAATTCAAAGCTAATAGCTTCCTTGGTCGAAATCTATTTGGTGCCCCTGAGCATGCGCCCCTGGGAATAGTGCTTGCTGCTCTCGAGGAAAATCCAGGCAATATGAAAGTATCTGGGTCATTCTTCTGAAAGCGGTTACTTTTCGTGTTTTTTGTTGTACTTTTACATTTTATGAAAATTTTAAAACTAAGTCTAGTTTTTCATAATTTCAAATCATCCCAATTACTGTAAATTTAATTTTAATCCTCATTAAAATATAATGTTTCTAAAAAAGCGCAATTCGGGCACGCGGATATCTATTACAATTTAGGATTAAAAATGTTCCTAAATATTTCAGATGCTCTATAATTTGGTAAAACGAGATTGGCAAGGTTTAAATATTGACAACATCCCCAACTGCCATAAAACTAATTTTCTAAGATTTTATGAACATGAAGGATAGAAAGGGTTCGGACATAAAAAAAAACGTTTTTAGGAGAATGACTCACATACGTTTTTTTTTTTTCAATAATCATAACGCAACGCCCTTTGGGGCTTTGTATGTTTATGTGAAAATTATGCATTGACAAAGATGGCGCTTAAATCGCGAGATGAAGGTAATAAAATTATATACCCTCATAAGAGTTTTTCATGCGTTATGAGCCAGATGATAGGACTCGTAATTTCGTTACAGCAGAAGCGAGCAAAATACTTAATGACCTCACATCAGCTGACTGGGAGGGACCAATAAAGTCAGACTGAGTAACTTCGGAATTATCATGAGTCTACATGACAAATAGGGTGTAGCCTGGTGTCACATATGGCACACACATATAAAACCTATATCCTGATCGCTTCCCCTAGCGATGCAGCTAAAGTGCTGTGACTCACACAGTGCGTTGGTCGCAAGGGCATATAAGTAGTCCATGACTGCCCACGCCTTCAGTCTGTTTCTTATACGGCTAAGGCAACCACACTAACCACGAGTTGTATAATACGCGCACTAGTCCGTTAATATTATATATCAACAATGGATTCAAAACTCGTCTTCGTCGTCCTCCTAGTTGCCATATCGTGTGCGCTAGTCAAGTCCATCATTGTCAGTCCAGGTAAGTTTTTCGCCTTTTCTGTAGATAAACATAAGATGGCAGACAAGTAGAGTAGTGGTACGGACTCTGACTTTCACCTGAAAGGATATTGGTTCGAGTCCCACACATTTTCTAGCCATGCTTCGTAGGGCATGTAAAGCAGGCGGTCCCGGTCCTTCCTATTTGAGCGTAGAAGAGGACTAACTTATATAGTCCTAACTCCGCTAGATTGGCTTAGTAATAGAACAAAAAGTGATTATTTATAATAAATCAGCGGGCCTACTATTTTTAATCTTAACCCGGGATTAAAAATGTAACCAAGATAATTTTAGAATGGAAAGTGCTATTCAAAATGGTTTTGTTTACATTTTTAACCCCAAGAATAAGTTAATACTAAACGGCATAGCAGGTAGGTACGTATACTTCACTCGCCCAGATGGAGTTCCGATCCAACCCCTTTCAAAGAACCTCAATGTATTCCTCTAGGCCTCAGCCCCAGCGCGGGATTGAAAATAATTTGCTGTGCTTCTTGCACCTAAACAGGGCCTTCAAGTTTCAACTACAATCATGACATTAGCAAGTTTTCACTTTTATATTTTATTGTTACAAACGTCAGATAGGAGATGAACCTTTTAGCTGTCACAATTACCTACATGTAGGTACACAAAGGGGCATAAAAGTTAACAGCCACTGTTAAGGGATGATACAACAACGGACGGGACGCTGGTTTAACTAGATGATAGAAATCTGTGTATATACCTAATTATCTATCCATTAAACCAATGTTCTACATCTGAGTTAAACTAAAACACTGTACCGGCCCTAGCACGTGGAAACACAGTTGGGCTGGTTATAATTCCTTGTAAAGTATTAATGTAATTTAACTTAAGTTAATTTAGCGTATTTAAAAAATCTAATTATAATTTTATACAATTTATCATTTTATGTATACTGGTCTTGTTGCAACAATTGGAATAAATATGTATTTGATTTGATTTGATTTGAATGTCCCGTTGTGGTATCATCCCTTAACAGGGGTAAATAATAGCTTCGGTTATGCAAAAAAAAGTGAAAAGTTATGTAGAGTACAATAATTAACTTAGTGCGGCTAAACAAAAACCTTCAAGACAAACACAAAACTTCTATATACCGATACTGTTGATAACGACCGCAGTTAGAACTTCATCGCCAGAAAGCTGTTGTACAAACTGTGTTTTAAATGACCTTTCTGACTCACTCAACCTGGCGCCGAACCAACCTTCAAAACCTATCACCATCACGTCGTTCAGTAGCAAGTGGGCAGACCACAAGCTAGCTGACAAACAACTTAACGCATTCTCATAGGAAACGAGTAGGCGCCATCGTCCTGGGTCCATTAAAAATGGACTGTGGGCAGGTACTGGTGGGCAGGAGATGACACTAGGCCGTGGTGGACTGTAAATACGCCCACCTGGAACGTTGATTTGCATAGTAGACTCGCCGGTATCTATTCATAGCCACTGGCATTCGGAACCAAAGCAGCGCATGGATCCGGCTTCCCGGATACTTCCTCTGGAATTACTCAAGGACGCGGATTCATAAAAATTAACATTATGTATCTATTTCATTAACGCACTATCCCGGGAATATAGGCTACGTACCAGCGGACCTACCATACATAATAACTTATTCTGATGTGCATTTCCCGCAATTCAGTCTGCTTTGCCACTTAGTACCATATAAGCAGTAGGCAAGTTATTTTCAAACCCGGGAGATTATGCTCTCCCGACAACATCTTTCCGGGAGTCGGGAGATTGGACTGAAAACCGCGAGCCTCCCAGGTAAACTGGGACATGACAGGCTTACAATAAAAAGGTGCCCATTAGCATTGGGTGGACCCAGGATTAATTTTGTAGCTATAGCACGAGTAATAGGCAGACAATCGATTAAGTTGTAAAAATTACTGAAGCGGATAGAATGAATCAACCGGTATATGCCAATTTCAATGACGTCATAGAACAATAGTTGAACCCCATATTATAGCTGCGGTCGTGCCCAGCCGGGTCTGGGAATACATGCCCCATTAAGAAACGCCAACCTATTATCATCTACAAGCCGATGCCCTTACAAATATCAATATGCAATCACAAATTATATGGCCCGGAATTTAACTTGTATAGTAAAGTGCCTCCTCTAACTCAATCATTGACGTCATTTGTGGGTCAATTCCGCCAAGTGGTCTCAGAGTTCGTAAATTTTAAGCCTGAAGCCCTTATTAGCACTTATTAAGGAGTTTGTGAGATTGTGTCCACGGATGTTGACAAGAAGGGCAGTTTGCATTGGGCGGTCTATGAGCCTTTATGTGGTCTAAGTCCAATGAAATAATCTTTAATGATTTACAAATATTTTAGTTAAAAATACTGCCAGAGCAAGATGCCATCGCAGCGATGAAGCAGGGCGCATTGTTGTATTACATGCTCTGAAGCACCCATGTTAGGCCAAGCCAACCGAAGCTTGTCCTGTCAATTGTCACGTAGCCGTTTTCTCACATAACATTATAAATGAAGCTGACTTTCCCGCCTAATTAAGATATTGAAGCAGTAACACCATCTATCTCCCTGTGAAAACAAGTGGCTGGTTTTGCTCTTCTTTCCCATATTTCAAAAAAGAGAATTAAGTTGCTTGCAAAGAAGTGTTTTGGAATTAAACTTTCATAGGGATTCTTGCCGCAAGACACATATCCGAATATTTTCTCAACGTACTTAATCCTTGTAAGCAGCAACCTCCACTTCTCCGGTGTCTTGTCTCGGCTTTCAAATGCTTAAAGCAAGACACCTCAACTTACTAAGATACGATTAGAAGACATAAAGTGTCTTAATGGCCAAGATACCTACTTGTCAAAAAGGAGTTTGCCCCAAGAATATCAAAGCTCAAGACTTTGATGTCCTAGAAGTGTGGTTCCCTGTGTCAAGCACCGGGTTTCTTACGTCTTCTCTAAGTGAAATTAAAATGCAGTGTTTTATGGCTTATGAATACAATTTAGTCGACGTTATTTTTTGGCAAATTTTATATAGTACTCACATCTATAAGTCAGCTAATAAGTTCAGCTTAAAGCTAAGCATGTTGGGTGGGGTTGGGCAACTAATTGAATTTGGTAAATTGAAAATAATTGTTATGCCTAGCATTGAACATGATTTTTCCTTTATCCAGGAAACCGACTAAATGCGGACAATATGCCTGACCTGTCGGACACGTGCTTAGGATGTATTTGTGAAGCGACAACCAATTGCAACCTGACTATAGGCTGCACTCGAGGTCTCTGCGGTCCCTTCCTCATCTCCAGAGCTTACTGGATTGATTCCGGCCGCCCCACCATACCCAAAGACAACCCAGATCGACAAGGATCTTACGAAACTTGCGCCAATGATCCATACTGTTCGGCTGCGGCTGTCAGGCAGTACATGGCTCGATATGCACAAGTAAGTTCAAAATAGAGAAAATTATAGTGCAATAGAGTTCTATATAGCCAGGAGAGATGGAACATTCTAGCGTGCCAAAAATAAGTTTTGAATCGTGGGACCACCTGCAGCCTGATCGAGGCGATTATAATACCGGTATTTATTTAATCCACTGGTAATAAAAATGTAAACAAGATAATTTTATAATGGAAAGTGCTATTTAAAATTTGTTTGTTTACAGTTATAATCCTAGGGTATTTATTTAACCCCGGTATTACAATCGCCTCGATCAGCCTGGAGTAGGCTGATCATGGCGATTGGTATTAACTTATTCCTGTAATTAAAACTGTAAACAAACAAATTTTGAATAGCACTTTCCATTATAAAATTATCTTATTATTAATTAGCAATTATTGAATAAACCCTGGTATTAAAAATGTAAACAAGATAATTTTATAATGGAAAGTGCTATTCAAAATTTGTTTGTTTACAGTTTTAATCCCAGGATTAAATAAATACCAATCGCCATGATCAGCCTGCGGGTGGGCCCAGGATTCAAAGAATATTTTTTGGCGCGCTCGAATGTCCCATCTCACTTATATACAATAGACCGTTTTTTTTTATGTGAGATAGCTGAAATGCCAATCTGTTTAAGAGACAACTTACGGGTGTAAAAATCTAATTTCTCAGGAAACACCGCTCGTATAAAAATAAAAATAGAACAATTTTGTTGCCATACATTTTGATGTACGATATGTGGTCGTCACCAACAGCGATCAGTTATATTGCAGAACTTGATTTGCATACAAAACAATTCGGACACACGGACGTCAGCCGTCAGGTCGAAGGGGTTCCATAAATCAGGCCAACTAGTGTTAGAAACTATGACATGACATGACATGCGATCACAAATCAAAATGTGGAGAAACATTTATTCAACTTTATGACATCTTACTGCGATCCATATTTCCTGTGATATTATTACAGAAAAGGACTATGGGGTTGTTTCTTAAATGGAATTTTCCATCCAAATTAGCAATGGGAAAGCCTAATTGTCCAAAAAGGAAAGGAAAAAAATGGAGGGCGCAGATTTTGTCTAACCAACTGGATTGGAAAATACCAGATTTCCACGGGGGGGGGGGGGGGGGGGCTGTCGACGAGAGTTAAGCGAACAAGAAGTCGCTTAATTTGTAATGAATGTAAAATGATGCTTGAAATTTGTATAATTTAAAGCTACTGTTCTACTGTTCCTAAAAACAGTTAAGGACTTAAGGTAGTAAGGTACTCGGAATGCAGTCCTACATTTATTTAAAAGCAACATTCTGGAATACAGCATATTTTAGATTAGATTTTAACGTTTTCAACTCTAAGGCAGTATGCGTTCGTGTACCTCTTCCAACGGATACGTGTAGATATTTGTTAACAAGTTCGAAATTGTGCTTAAAGGAATCTTCTGCTAATTACAGGAACAACTGTGCATTCCGCCTTCAATAGCATCATCACGTCTCTAAATGGACTATTTATTGTTTCAGGATTGTAACAAGGACCGCATCTTGGACTGCGATGACTACGCAAGAATACATTATTTGGGTGGATACCAATGCGGACTACCCATGGACAGTTACATGTATTATCATGTCTTCCATTCATGTAGATCCAGCGCTTTAAAACTTAACGGCTAACTGATTTATATAACTACAACCAGCATGATCTCTTTGGGCTAATAATTCGAAACCTACGAGAAAGAAATAAGATAGGATAATGCTCTTTGAGAAAAAGACTGTCAGGTTACAAAGAACTGACGCAAATTGCTTTTGTACATTTTGTATATTGTTTTATTTATTTTCTTACATTTGTACAGTATGTTTTTACGTTCAATAAAAACCATTTAAAGACAATACAATTTTAATAATGTTAGAGTAAAAAAAAACATATTTTTGTCATTGTACGAAATCACACAACCCCTAACTTCCATCATGGCACACAACAACTGTCATTCCCCTTTCGGCTGAAGAATGCCAAATTCCCACTGAATGGACGAAGAGATAGAAGGAGGGAATAACAATTTAGGTTGGATAGCCTGTATCGGAACTGGCATAGCTGATGCAGTGCGATTCGCCCAAGAGGCAGCTAGAGAATTCGATGTAGCGTTTTGGCCTAACTCTTCAGAACAACCTATAGGGCGCCAGATGTGGGGGCTTAGCCTCGATATGACATCCAAGTAAGATCTAAAAACACTTTGTAGCCCTGTCGCGGCCTCAAATTCTCCAACTGTCATCATAAAGAGATTAAAACAACGCACTTGCGACATGAAACCAACTGTCTGTGAAGCAATATCATGCAACGACGCTATTAGCGCTAAGTCTTCAAAAGCTCCGCCTTCTTTCAAACTTAAAAGCTTTCGTTCGAGTTTCCTCGAGTTCTTCGCTGAACGCGAAGTCATCGTCGACCGTGACCCACGAGAAGAGCCTCGAGAAGATTCAGACTGTAGGTCATCCCAATCGACCTCCACTTCTTCTATTTTTTGAGCTCTTACAACTTTTAACCTCTCCGCTTGTTTCTTAAATGATTCAGTTGATAATCGGATGTTCATTGTAAGACTCTCCGCAGCGGATAACACTGCATTTATTACAGTTTTAACAAGATCATCTCTGCCATTCAATCTACAAATTCGGACTGCTTCTTCAAATAAATGAGCTGATGATAAAGCTTCCACAGCACCAGCGACATCTTTACAGTAATCGAGGAGGATTTTCGCAACATCTTCATGCCTCTTTTCGTTCCTCAAACTTTTCACAAGACTTGAGATCAAGTCTGACAATTCATCAGTATTGTAATTGAGAATATTAGCACAGTGCAATACTTGCCGCCAATTTCCAGATCGCGTGAAAGCGAATAAAGCTAATTTGGTGTGTTCTCCTTGAAGAAGAATAAACCCTTCTTCGTCATGCCTTTTTTGCTTCCGTAATTCATCCCCAAACTTCAAACAAACCGCCTTGTAACCATCAGATAGTGGTTGAAAGAGAGTTAACGCTTTCTGGTGCAATTTTTGCGACTCCACTAGTTCCAAACATTCTGCTAATTTCCCATGACATTTAACTAAATTCTCTAAAGCTTTTTCATACCTCTTCAAAAACTTATCGACAGTGAACCTTTGATAATAGATTTCCATATTTTGAAGGTTTGTCAGAAAAGGCACGTACTCTTTCGGGTCCTTCTGCGAATTACTTGCAACGTACATAACCAGATCTAAATCGTAAGTACCTAAAGCTATCTTGAACAGCTGTTCTATGTCGATTAAATACATGACGTGCTTAAGCCCTTGTGACCCGGAAACCACGAATTTTTCCCCATTACGCTCGGCATTAATTTTTTCTTTAATGTGCAATAGGGCGGCACCAGTATCGCCTATTTTAACAAGGCATGACAGCTTTACTAAAAACAACCTATCAGAGTCAGAATGATTGTCAATAGTTACAATAATCAATTTACAGATACGATTTACCTTATCGGAAGTGTCCTTCCGGGGAAGCATGTCCAGATAAAATGCACCGTAGGTGGTCCGGGTAACGTTTTCGGGTACCAGCTCCGCAATGAAAGTGCACAAAGCAACAGGATCTTTTACGGCAGCAAGGAAATGATCGATTTTAGCGCAGAAATTATCAAAATTGTGATCGCATAGACAATTAAAATTGATTCTGTCTCTCCTCATGTAGGCAAAGGCTTCTCCGAATTCTAATTCATCTAAAAGACGTTTTAAAGTCTGAATAGCAAGAGCACGGGGTTGAACGACCTACGACAAAAAAATAAAATAATAATAATAAAGTTATTGCAACAGTTCCCACATAGCCTTCATACTTCGAATCCGGGACCAACATGATATAACTAGGTTCACTCATAAATTTTCCTTGTTTATTTCATGGTCTGCTGCATACTGTATATCATTTTTTTTATTCATATTAATAGAATTCTCTCCTTTTTCCTTCCTGTATCTATTCTAAATATAAAAACGCCGCGGGAACAAGCTTCGGAAATCGGCTTCGGTAGGAAGGTGGTACCTTGCTTGTACTTGTGCGAATCTCTACAAACCTAGCGATTGGAGACGTGCCGTAACTCGACAAGATAATTTAATTAATTTAAATTAATTTAAATTTAAATTAAAAAAGTACCTATTAGGTTACTTAGTGAGGCGACTGAAGAGGATAATCGGATGCGTTCATTAAATTGTTTGCATGCGTTTAAAACTAAAAAAAAAAGTATATGACAAACATACCTCCAAGTTTCCGCGAGGCATCTGCAGCACGACTTTTCCAGTTCGGGGGATAATGGTAACTAATCTCGCCCCAGGTTCTATTGCTCGTTCTGTCTGCGCCGTTGGACTACTCAGCGGTAAACAGAGGAGTTTATGCTTCAAAGTAGTGGCAAGTACCATGTCCTCATACATATGAACTGATGTAACACCGCTAGCTATACACTAAAAAGAAAAAAAGGACAAGTTGTTACCACCAGTTACTTACTTAGTTATAATAATCACTACTATGATGTACTGCATATAAGGGAAAGCTCATGCATTTTATTTTTATTTTTTTCTTCACCACATGGTTACGCCAAAAGACATTATCTTAAAAGGCATTATCTTAGCACACTATATTGCCTACAGCGTGATGACCGTGTCCAAGTAGTAGTTGTTGTTAAGGGCTATAGGGACTATAGGGCCCATAAGTCCGCCCTGCTCTTCTACTGCAATTTTATAATATTGCTGAACTTCAGAAGCTCCCTTGGCGTTCATTTAACACTCTGCATCGGCCACCGCAAATTCCAAGTGTTCTAAACGTGAACGCCCGATTGCTGGACAGTCTGCTAGTATATGCCACCCTGTTTCGTTTCCACTTTCACAATAGCGACACTCAGGATTGATCGGCATTCCAATTCGTGATAGGTGTTGCCGGAAAGGTCCGTGCCCTGTGAGGAGGGCAATTACTCTCTGGGCGCCACTACGCCCCAGTCCCAGCAGCTTTGCTATCAGCTTCATGGAATGGAATGCATAATCGTGAATGCCGGAACGTCTGCATACCCCACTCATGAGAAAACAGCTGTGAACATGCGCTCTGGCGCGGCGACCGTGTCAAAACGTGTGCATTATAAATATCGTGTAGCTTTGCAGTGAATATCATTCATAGGGAGCGACGCAGAACATTTAAAATGTTCAGCTACAGTAATTTGAAGAAAAAAAGAAAACGTTACTAAACCATTCTACAACAATTTGCGCAAAAATTCGCCAAATGACTACTCATACGCTACAAGAAAATGTATTAAAACTACAGTTTTCGTTGAGTTGGGTTGAAATGTTTTAATTTCTCACTCACCTCAGGACCGGCAAATAATGTGCAAGACGAGTCCAGCACCAGTGGAGCATTTCTCATCTCTACGGCCAAAATTTTACCCTTGCACTTGGGAACGGATGTTAACGCTTGGACTTCAAAATTATTTGAGTTAAACAGTGAGAAATTCAGTGTACCACTGCAAAGTAACACACCATTTCCATCAGGTTTTCTTCTAATCATGGTAATGGGTTGCATAACATCAACATAGTTAACCGATATTTCACAGCCATCCGTAGGAATGTTTACCACACACAACTGGTGTTTTCCGTTAGTTAGTGCTTTACAGCCTACAAATTTCTCACTACTAATCCATGTTAACTGAAAAATATTCAGGTCTTTCAGGAGTAACTGTGATGAAAGCTTATGCTTGTTGATACTAGCATTATACTGGTAAATTGACAATGTCCCATCAATTTGCTCAACAAATAGATCATTGGAAGATAGATCATGACCTTCAGCTCCATTCTGAATAAATCCGACTGCATTTATGGGTTTTTGGGCTTCAATCTTGTATGAAGACATTGGTGGAGGGACAATTCCACGTCTAAAAGAGGTCAGTAGAAGAGAAGAGCCATCAATAACAGACACGAAAGCCAGGTCATCAGGAGAGGCTCCACTACTACAATCAACAGTCCATCGCCAAGAGTACCTGAAAAATTAAAAAAAAAAATAAAGTAGGGAGAAAGTGAAACCCGAATTCCTGTGTGTCTGTTGGTGAAAGTTGTAAGCATTTATCGATTTAATCCTCCCCGTGGTGGCATGGGGAGGCTGGTTTGAGTATCTAAAGTTATCACGAGGAGTAGTGACAACCTCGTCACGCCTGATATCTGGACACACCAGGACAAAGTGTCACCTGCAGCGAATGTCAATTGAGGACTCTGCCTCTTGCGATCAGTGTAGCCAACCGGAAACGGTAGAACACATTTTACGGGACTGCCCACGTATGGATCTAGCCGCGAGGGATAGACTCACAGTTGCCATTCGTCAACGTTTGGGGGACTCGGTCACGGAAGTAAGGGGCATTAAGGCCCTTGAACTAGGGGTATCATCGGTCCTGCAATGCCTTACAAGGGAGTTGGACGATGAAGTCACAATTCGGGAGTGACTAAGTTTACAGTTTAATTGTATGCTGTACCTTGGCCGGCTAATGGCTTAGCCAAGTGGCCATAGTAAAAAAAAGAACATTTATTGACAAAAGGCTAAGGTTAATTACCGTTTGTGTCGAATCTTATTGTCAAAGTAAGTGAAAATATGTAGCAGTAAAGTCTCAGATGTGTCCCAAGTAGCGTATTTCAGCACCTCTCCTTCTTCAAAAGACACCGTATACTTAGTGTACCAATGGTAGTTATTCGACGTAAACAACTGAATGTGAGTCTGCTGGGCCTCCAGTACGGCGGCAAGGACAGAGGAATCGCAGCTCCAGAGTAATTCGCGAACCATCCAGTCACCTCGCAACTCAAACAGGCCGTGAGGTAGGGTGTTCTTCTCGAAGAAACAGATGACACGCTTGTTAGGTAATTGTTGTGAAGAAGCAATAAGACTTCCATTGGGCCGCCAGCTTAACGCTGATTCAAGACCGGGCACATCCTCACTACTATGCACCAGCTCGCCTTCTTTATTGACAACCTAGAAATAAGAAAATAAATTTAAAATGAGATGGAAACTCGATTGATTACAGTAGAATTCGTTTATTATGACTCGGCCTATTATGGAGGAATTACACAAGAAAGTTTGGTGGTTTTCATGTTTTCATTCGCTTTGTATGGCATCAGCTAATTATGACGTGTTTGTCAATTCCCTTCGATGTCATAATAAACGGATTCAACTGTATTTCTATTTGAAGATATAAAAAGCAATGAAACGTGATTTAATGTCGTTTTATAATAATGTATTGATTCACACAGGCATTGGCCATAGCTTGTGGAAACACAGTGCTTCTTATCGGTCCTCAACTTGCAGAAAATTGCACTCCGACCAATCTGAAAACATAGTTCATCCAATATACTGCTATGTTTAATGACATCAATGATCGTGTGCATGATAGATGATGCCAGTAACCTATCAGACATGTCACACTTTGACTTGCTGATCTCATGGGATTCGGAATTTGGTTGAAGCGGTCATTAAGGTGTTGGTGAAAGCCATAGTGTAGTGGATAACGAGCTGGACTCTCATAAAGGAAGTCACGGGTCCCATTCCGCCACCAATTTACCTCTGTCCAATTATAATTGTGAGAGGCTGAAGCCACTAGAATCAGGAGGTCCCTTCATTCATATCATACACGAAGGCTTTGCGCTATGAAAGTTCCATAGTTGAACCGACGCCCAAGTCAACATCATGCGAATGACAGACATTTAGTTATATATGAATTGAGGGTCAAGACACATTAAGGCTTAAAAGGGAAGGGGAACAGACAAAGAATAAGAATGGCCCACAAAAACACAATCATACGTAAGTCAGCTATTATGTAATGATGCAATTTTATGATACTGGGGAGGAGTAGGAACATACTAGTCGTTTGCATTTTAAATAACCTACCTTTAAAATTCGTTGGTTGCCAACTGGAATAGATACAACAAGGTACTCCCCATCGCCTCTCCATGATATTCGGACTTTCCCATCGTCCTTAGCACCATCAATGCTTGGGGCAGTAGGCCTTATTTCATCCTTAAGCTTCCCTTCAGAACCTCGAAACTGAGTTTCTTTTTTACCCCATCCAACAGTTACCGGTTGTTCCACACCTTGTCCATGCAAATCTGTCTCAAAGACTTGGTCAAATTCGGTGTCCAAAACTATCAGCTTGAAATTTGCATCAACAAGGCCGATTAGATCTTCCCCAGGGCTCAACTTTCCAGCCAGAAGACCAACATCGATCGTACCTTCATGACTGACTTCTCCTTCGGAAATAGTCACTGAAACAATGTCTCCGGTGCTAAATGCTAGCACGACTTTATTGGAAATAGAACAAAAATTCAAATAGATGGGAATACTTAGTTTCTCACTGCGGCCAACATTCTCCAATGCTTCTTGGATGCTAACGCAAATGCCGCGTTCTAACCTTAAAAATCCATTTGGGTCATAGAAACATACATCGTTATCTACCAAACAAAACAACTGTCCAATTTCATCACTTAAAGCCCTTTCATCAATGCTCGCAACAGCTAAATTACGCATTTTAAAGTAATATTTGGACGATTTTAATAACAGGTAAAACACCAACACACGATTTGTGATTTGTTAGATAATAGAAAAATAGATAATTAGATCAGTGTTGCCGGACGTGTAATATGAAATATCACGCAGGGGGCTGTCAACGCTGTATAAAATGGAATTTTGCCCTTCTTCCACTAAGAACCGTCTTCTGCTAAGTGGACGGAGATTATTTTTTCCGCACCGCGGCGCTTGCAGCGTTCCCGCTTAAATTCAAATTTTGGTCTGTAACATTTTAGTTGCCATATTCCAATTCTTCCAATTTCTTTTATATTCCATTATAATGACAGTTGACTGTATTTCAACGCTTATATTATGTAATGTGCCATTGGCAGTGTAAAGTCTAATAAGCTTACGTATGATAAGTATCGGTAATACAGTAGGCAGCGTTAGTCAATTGCAGTTCAAACGTTAAATTTCCACATTTCAATTTTATTCATATACTTTTATACTGTACTGAACATTCCCATTAATACGGTAGTTTATTTTTACTCTTTGGCGCTACAGTCTAGAGCCCGTAATGTCCTAAAAAACTTTTTCATAGCCCGTACGTAGCACATTGTTTATTACTCTAGATTATTATTAGTAGGTAACTCATTCGTCCTATGTCGAATGCCTCATACCAACGACCAAAATTGATTTTTTTTTCCATTAGCAATCCGTTAAACGTCTTCGATGTCAACTTATGCTATCTACTATACGAGGGATAATGGACACGATGAGAGAATGAGCCATGCTCAACATGTACATAGTCGTATGAATGACTTTACCAAGTCAAAACTGAAACCCATGAACGACCTTGGTCTACTAGGCAAGCCACAGCTACCCCGAATGACCCTAACCCCGATGCCTTGTAGCCATTGCATCCGTGGTCGTCCCACTACTACCTATTCCTTCTCCCTAGGATTTATCACCCTTTTGACTGGCATATTAATTGAATTGAAACAGCCCACAACCGAGCAATATCGGACTCTTCTTTTGCTAGCTTTCGGCATTTTTCTACTAAAACTCAAATCTAAAATATAATAGTGCCCAGTTGAAAATGTAAACAAAACAATGTCAGTAATGGCTGGTAGGCTGGGGGCTGGATGGAGTGCGTCCTTCAGTCCTTGATTTTGGACTATCTTTTTGAAAATATGTTTCAAATTGACATTTTAGTGATAGTTTCAGAATTTGTAAAAAAATCATTACAATTTTTAAAATACATTTTATTCCCATGAATATTTAATTTGACATTTAAATATTTACAAAAGAATTTAACTTGAGCTCTGTTGTTCAAGGAAAGTGGACGGAGAAAAAATTTCCGCTGCGCGGCGTGGCGCTGCTATCGCGAACTGAATCCCTATCCCGGTGACGAGTCTAGTTATCTGTTGTCTATGATATCACGCCACTGATGTTCAAAATTCACGACATATCACGCAAGCAACTAATCGGCTAATATATATGCATATTAATATAATATATATATATATATATATAATACATAATTTATATTAAATTTTTTAATATGGTAACTAAAAAATTTGTCGTTTGTTTTGCTAATTTCATCTAACAACTTCTATGCTAAGCTTATAGTGGGGCTGAAAAATCTGTGTGAATTATTTTTCTTACTGCCAGTGGCGTAACGATCCACGGGGGTGGCGGTGTTTAATTCGCCCCCCCCCCCACATTTTCATGATAGTGTAGAATAAGGGGAAAACCGTTCTCAAGGACTTTCGCAGCATTTAAATTAATGACATTAGTGTCCGTCGCACAGGGGCCCGGGGGTTCGGGAGACGTGAACGGGGGCCCCAAGGGTCGTAACTCGTAATGAATATAAATACAAGCAAGGGGGGCCCGGGTCAAAATCTTTGAAAAATAAGCCTGACATAATGACGGGGTTTTACGCAATTTGATAGGAGTAAAGTAAATGACCAATAAGTGGGCCCCCCCCATAAAGCGGACACCTTCACTTTTTTTTGTTTAAATTAAAGTACAAAACCGCGGGAAGTAAAATGTGTTATGTTGGCTACACTGTAATTTTATAAAGGAAGGCGGTGGAGTAGCAGAAGACGCCATAACTGTCAACATATGCCAATGCGCTGCCATTATCTACCGGCACCTGTCGAAGTTAACCAGTTTCATGAAATTTCTTAAGGTATTTGCTAAGCAGGTGAGTCAAGTTATACTAAAGCATTCCTGTTATTATTAAACGTACTTAAATTTTTATTTTATTGCTGGTTTGTTAGATATGCTAGAAGTCATTTTAGACCGTGATTTTTTAAAATCAACGGAGATGCATTATCACAGGGGGTGTGACCACTTTAGGGTAATTTTGTAGGTGCCTTTCATTAAATGGACATGGGTGTCCTCATTTAGATTTCTTGATTAACACGTTTTTATGAATGCTATAAGCACAGAAACGGATGCTCTGTTTTAATTTTGTATTTCTTCTCTTGAACCATACGTTTACTATAAAGTGGACATGGTGTGTCCGATTTTGGTTTTGGATGTGCCCGCTTTATGATCAACTATCAAAAGTGTGACAAGGATGCTTTTTTATTGTTTCAGAAGAGCAAAATGACCCGGAAACTATTCCAATACGACAAAGGAAAGATGAAAGAGGCCCTAGAGGATATAGAGGGAGGAATGTCAGTCAAATCGGCCTCTAAAAAATATGGAATACCCAGGACAACTCTGACTCGACACAAAGACAGCTGTGAGAAACTGTTGCCAATCGGGAGGAAACCTGTTTTCACTCAGGAACAAGAAAACGTCTTGGCCAATTGGGTCATCAACATGGCAAAAGCTGGTTTCCCAGTGGATAAAATAACATTCCTAAGGTCGGTGGAAAAATTTAAAACCTCTTTGAACATTAAATGTGAAGGGAGTCGCAATTGGTACGAAGGCTTTCTGAAGCGGAACAAAAGCTTGTCATTGCGGTCGTACCAAAACTTTACCAAAAGCCGGTCTAGCGTAACATTACAAGCCCTGCATAATTGGTTTGATGAGGTCGAGAAATACCTGCAGGAAAACGGACATTTTTCCATATTGCAAGAGCCAAGACGCGTTTTCAATGCAGATGAATCTGCGTTTTATCTCAACCCCAAAGGTATGAAGGTCTTGGCGGAAAGGGGCAGCCGCTTTGTGTATCTAAGCAGCGGCAATGATGAGAAGGAAAACGTTACAGTTCTCCTTGGGGGGAACGCAGCAGGAGAATTGGCACCCCCCATGGCCGTTTTTAGGTACAAACGAATGCCGGAACAATTAGCAAGTTCTATCCCAGAAAGCTGGACAGTTGGGAGAAGTGAAAATGGGTGGATGACACAGGAGACCATGTACGAATATATGGCCAATTATTTCTATCCGTGGTTGGTCAACAATGGTATAGAGTTGCCAATAATCTTTTTCTTGGATGGACACGTGTCGCATTTGTCGCTGGAGTTGTCAGATTTCTGCGCAGATAAAGGCATCATCTTGGTAGCACTTTACCCCAATGCTACCCATTTGATGCAGCCTTTCGACGTGGCTGTGTTTAAGGGCTTAAAGGTTATTTGGAAGAAACTTGTCCAAGAGTGGCGAGTGGAAAATGATTTCAGGGAACTGAAAAAACATGAGTTTTGTCGACTGATGGAAAAAGCTCTGCAGGAATTCAACAAGGAATCGCTATGCAATGGCTTTAAGAAGTGCGGCCTTTTACCATGGAACCGACATGCCATAAAAATGCCTCTGGACCAAGAACCTCGCCAAACTTTACCCTCAGCCACTGTCACAGACCCTTTCCGGGAACAGCTGGAAAAACGACTGACTGAAACTAAATTGCAAAGCTTCCGGGCCAACGCAGGGCCTTATTGGACTGGAGATGTGTCTGACACATCTCTTTATTATCTCTGGTTGGATACCGAAAAGGCAGCCTCAGCCTCTAGGCATGCCGAAGACTGGCCTGAATGGCATGACGATTATAACCCTGAAGAATTCACTAGGCCGGCATCGGAGGAACACAGAGAGGACATCGAAGAACCCAGAGAGGAGAACGAAGAAGCAAGTCAAAAAATCGATGGACCCAGGGAGGAGAATGAAGAACCTAGGGAGGAGAACGAAGAAGCAAGTGAGGAAATCGATGGACCCAGGGAGGAGAACGAAGAACCTAGGGAGGAGACCGAAGAAGCAAGTGAGGAAATCGATGGACCCAGGGAGGAGAACGAAGAACCTAGGGAGGAGACCGAAGAAGCAAGTGAGGAAATCGATGGACCCAGGGAGGAGATCGAAGAACCTAGGGAAGAGAACGAAGAAGCAAGTGAGAAAATCGGTGGGCCTAGGGAGGAGAGAGAAGTACCCAAAGTTGAAGGACCACGAGAGGAGATCAAAGTCACAAAAGCCGTAAATTTTATTATTCCATCTCCTTTCAAAAAGAATCTTCTTTTCGGTGTTAAACAAAACCAACCAAGCACTTCCAAAGTGCCGAAGGTCCGTTTGCCTGCTGTTATTTCGTCGCCGGAGGCTCGGGAATATATCCGAAAAAAGGAACAGAAGAAAAACGAATTGATTAAAAAAAGAACCGAGTTAAAAGAAAAAAGAGAAGAAAGAAAAAGAGCTAAAGAAGAGGCATCAAAGGCCAAAAAAGCCGAGAAGAAGAAAGCTGTAAAGCGCAAACTCTTTAACGAAAAACAAACACAGAAAACAAGTGACCATTCATCTGATGATGAATCACCCTGTCCTAGTCTAGGGTCGTCCTCAGGAGGGGAATGGGATGAAGAAGAAGACAGTGATCTCCAGTCCAAACCAATAATGCAGACCCCTGGAAAAATAGTTGGAGAGCATGTAGCAGTATGCTACGACGGCAACTACTTCCCCGGGAAGATCCTGGAAGTCAAAGATTCAGGCGCAGTGGTGAAAGCGATGATCCGAAACGGCAAATTGTGGAAATGGCCTCAAAAAGAAGACCGTCTCTTTTACTCATGGAGTGATATTGTGTGCAAAGTAGGAACACCGAAAAAATTTAGCAAAACAAGGGAAATTTATAACGTTCCCGAGATGGAAAATTTGTAAATTTTGTACGTAGCGTTGGTTAAGTAATTCATAATTTTGTACGTAGCGTTGGTAAATTCATATTCATTGGTTTCTTTTCTTTGTTAAACTTCCTGGGTCTCTTAAATGAATTAAAAAAGTTAAAAAATCTCCATTGTTATCTTTAGGGTCCGCAATTGTCATGATCATCGATTGTCAATTCTCCGACACTTCACCTTACATTGTTTATCCTCTTCTCCAGCTGATCTTCTATTTAAAGACGGTAGTTCTGATTATATCTCATTGGGGAAGGAGGTGTCCACTTTGAGGTAAGGTCATGTCCACTTTTGGAAATTTCATCAGCTGGTGTGTCCGCTTTCGGATTTCTGACAACTTCTTATAAATCTTTTTAAAAATCTGAGTTTCTTTATTTTTATTTTTAGTAAACAATGGGGATAGTTACCTAAGTTCCAGCTGATGATGTATGCAAAATTTCAATGACCTACCATGAGACGCAACAACGCAATTTAAGTTTAATGGAGATCATATGCTAAAGGTGTCCGCTTTCGGGGCTTTTACTTTAATGATTAAATTTTCCAGACAATTAATATAACTACATGTACAAATTACGGGGGGGGGGGGTCTCCCCGGGTGAAATTTTTTGAAAATAGGGCTGAATTGGTAAGGGTTTTACGCATTTTGATAGCACTAATGTTTAAATTGTACAGACGATGAATATAGCTAACAAGGGGGGCCGGGGGTCTCCCCCGGGTGAAATTTTTTGAAAAATAGATCTGAAACAGTGGGGTTTTAGGCATTTTGATAGGTTAACGTTTAGATTTTACAGACAATGAATCTGTAGGAGGTCGATTTAGTTGGAATTGAATAGGCGGTTAAATGTAGAATGACTGTATTGAAGTAGTTTCGACTCTACTTGGTATGTTGGTAAGAGTGACTTAACAAACATGATTACAATATCAGGTGTGTGAAAGGAACGATACAAGCTAACAATTAATAATGGATTTAACCCAGCCTGCTTCCATGTAGACAAACCAACTCTGTGTCCACAGCTAAAGGAGCTGATGATACACAAAGGGTAGCTTAAAGATATTATTGAATAAAGGAAATAAATGCGTAAAAAGAAAATTGAATTATGTGAATGTGAACAGCGCTATTTACCGGGGAAAAGGTGAAGCTGGAAGCAGACTGGTTATTACACATGTGGGACTAAGTGGTCCCCCCAAATCCAATTACGAGCCGAAGGGGGGGGGGGGTCTCCCCCGGGTGATTTTTTTTTTTTTTAAATAGGTCTGAAACAGTGGGGTTTTAGGCATTTTGATAGGTTAACGTTTAGATTTTACAGGCAATGAATCCAATTACGAGCAAATTCTTGAAAGATGAGCATGAAATGGTGGGGTTTCATGCATTTTGATAGGAGTAACGTTTCGATGTTTACAGGCGATGAACATAGGCTAATTCCAAACAAGGGGGTCCAGAGGTCTCCCCCGGGAGAAGATGTTTGTTAAATAGACCTGAAATACGGGGTTTTACGCATCTTGCCAAAAATGTTTAGATTCTTCAGATGAGCACTTTATTATGTCATTACTTTTTAAATAAATTTTAATTCGGCCCAAAATATTGACTTTCTATAAAATGGTGGGGTTTTAAGGCTTTTAGTGGTCGCCTTATTCGCTTGAACAAAAGAGTTCAACCTATTTTGAGACATTGTGGTTCGTAAATAAGTAGTTTTTTTAAATTAATTTTCAATCAGAGAAAGACCTCTCATGTGGCATTTCTTTGTTCAATAATATGCATGTTTATTATCTTGTTCGATTTTGCGCCCATGTGGCGCAGAGGCAGACAAATATGAAATAATGAGCAAATCACAATGGCCGCCCGCCGGCCGAGTAGATTTGGAATTTGATTTTTGGAGTTGTGTTGGGGTCTTGTCACTTGTGGTCTGTGGTCCTAGATCAGGTAAGGTAAACAGTATTTTTCGCGCATTTTTTTTTTTTTTTAAGTTTTCATTTTTCCTGGGTTTTAATTTTTTTAATTATTTTATTGGTTTAAATTTCAATATTTTTATTTAATTATAAAATCAATTTTGTCTAAAATACACGCACTTTACACGCACATCACGCAAGCTCTGAAAATACACGCATTTCGTGATTTTTCACGCAAAACGGCAACCCTGAATTAGATATGTATTTTGTTTTTGTAGTTTTGTACAGTTTTTTTTCCTTCTTCGACTAGTAGACGATTTAGCATAAATTTGATTTCAGAAAGCTCATGTACCATGGAGCGGCTAATGGAGTTCTTGCGCAGATAAATCCAACAGGGATGCTGTACATGGAGTCAATGGAGATGTCGTTCGGACAACTATTGGGTGCTGCTTATGTTTTGCTTATATAACTTACGGACAAACAATATTTTTTGTCCGAACGCAATGTCACAACGCAAGATCTCCATTCTACCTGCTATGTTACTTCATTTGTGATTTGAGAGTTTTTGTTTGTTTTGTTTTAAGGAGACTATTATGTAGATACTTGAGGGAGTTCAAAAAGAAAATTGGGGAGGATGTAAAAAAAGGACGTAGAGCAGTTGTGTCTGGATTAATCATGAGCGCGATGCACTACTTCAAATCACAACTACTACTATTACTACTACTATTTAACTTATCTATTATAAATTAAGTTATAATATGGTAGCAGACATCATTTATAAGTCTCTACCATATTATAACTTAATTTATAATAGATAAGTTAAGTATCTATCTACATGATAGTCTCCTTAACAAAACAAACAAAATAGACTATCACAAATTAATTACAAAATTAAATCTGGTTAAATTATTAAGACCAGCTTCACGGCAGCCCCAGAAATCGTTCAAATAGAAAAGAAAATATAAGAAATCTTTGGCTATAATGAAAAAAAAGTTGGCAACTCGCGACTGCAGACTCGAGCGTGGACCTTTTCGGGTAGAAAATCCTTTCTGCATGCCAATTAAAAAAAATGAGGCCTATACGAATGAATTTAAGGAAAAAATTTTAATATTTGAGTCTTGACTTGAATGATCTGATTGGGAGGCGGCAGGAATTGAAGGAATTTTCTTTTGTGAAAGTTTTGCATTCGGATTTGAAATGCTCTTTTTATGGTTACACAACGATAACATAATAACATGTAAGTAGCTCTACCATCCCGGGGCTGGAGACCGTTATCAATATGGCTGCTAGGGTAGCCTGCACAAGAAATAGAGAAGTACGCGGAGAAACCCAGTGATTAATGTAGCCTTGATAGCTAAGTACTGAGTTTTTGACTGGGTCCAGGTATCCGTTCTGCTATGCTGCAATGTGTAAGACTTCGATATTTTTTGTGTTGGTACTTATCTCTGATAGTTGGCTTATGGTTAACGGGTGTCTCGTAAGGCATATTATGGCTCCCGCCGCTCCAGTTAATGTATTTCTATGAGCTCTACTAACAACTTGTTCCAAAACTACTTTTAGTGTTTTCGTCCGTGATTTCGTCTTGTCGACTGTCGTCTGCTTATGTTTGTTGATGACTGATCCACTCATCCACTGGGCACTGATGTGCCGATCATAGACAACAGATAACTAGACTCGTCACCGGGATAGGGATTCAGTTCGCGATAGCAGCGCCACGCCGCGCAGCGGAAATTTTTTCTCCATCCACTTTCCTTGAACAACAGAGCTCAAGTTAAATTCTTTTGTAAATATTTAAATGTCAAATTAAATATTCATGGGAATAAAATGTATTTTAAAAATTGTAATGATTTTTTTACAAATTCTGAAACTATCACTAAAATCTCAATTTGAAACTTATTTTCAAAAAGATAGTCCAAAATCAAGGACTGATCACTGAAGGACGCACGCCATCCAGCCTACCAGTCATTACTGAAATTGTTTTGTTTGCATTTTCAACTGGGCACTATTATATTTTAGATTTTAGTTTTAGTAGAAAAATGCCGAAAGCTAGCAAAAGAAGAGTCCGATATTGCTCGGTTGTGGGCTGTTTCAATTCAATTAATATGCCAGTCAAAAGGGTGATAAGTTTTTGTATTATTAGATATTTGGCGGTATATTGTGTTGGTAAAAAGTAACACGGTTGCCAACATTGGGGTTTTCTAATGTTAATGTGACGGGCGTGAGGCCAATACTTTATTTTTTGTATTAATAAATAAATGGAACGTACAATTACGTAAAGGTGTTTTTTATAATAAAGATAGGATCCCATAAAATAAGTCCTAGGGATCGAGAAGGAATAGGTAGTAGTGGGACGACCATTTGTACATTTTGTCCATGTTGAGCATGGCTCATTCTCTCATAGTGTCCATTATCCCTCGTATAGTAGATAGCATAAGTTGACATCGAAGACGTTTAACGGATTGCTAATGGAAAAAACAATCAATTTTGGTCGTTGGTATTAGGCATTCGACATAGGACGAATGGGTTACTAATAATAATCTAGAGTAATAAACAATGTGCTACGTACGGGCTATGAAAAAGTTTTTTAGGACATTACGGGCTCTAGACTGTAGTGCCAAAGAGTAAAAATAAACTACCGTATTAATGGGAATGTTCAGTACAGTATAAAAGTATATGAATAAAATTGAAATGTGGAAATTTAACGTTTGAACTGCAATTGACTAACGCTGCTTACTGTATTACCGATACTTATCTACTTATCATACGTAAGCTTATTAGACTTTACACTGCCAATGGCACATTACATAATATAAGCGTTGAAATACAGTCAACTGTCATTATAATGGAATATAAAAAAAATAATATTAATCTCCATTGGAATATGGCAACTAAAATGTTACAGACCAAAATTTGAATTTAAGCGGGAACGCTGCAAGCGCCGCGGTGCGGAAAAAATTATCTCCGTCCACTTAGCAGAAGACGGTTCTTAGTGGAAGAAAGGCAAAATTCCATTTTATACAGCGTTGACAGCCCCCTGGTGCCGATGTGGTCTTTGTGGCGATACAAGAAATACATGAGTTTTTTACTGTGATGCATAAGATAGATAAGTCGATAATAAAAAGTTAATTACAACATTGTCAAGTAGGCTAATAAGAGCGTAGAATTATCATTATTATTATTTGGTAAATTTTGCCACTTATCTGCCATGCCAACAGTGGGGCTGAAGAAGGAGCTGTTATTTAAAGCTCTAGGAAAATCGTATAGTAAGTATATGCATGTTCAATTTGGTAAATTAATAGTTATATTTTATATTTAACTAATAAGATATAATCTATAATATAAAATAATGATGCTGCATAGGATTTCAGCAAATTCTATAAGGCGTTTTGCAGGGTCTCCAGTCTACTCGCTACTTACCGCATTTAGTTTAGCTACATTTATTACCCTTTAAAATTTGAAGTACCATATTATTAGATATTAGATTAAGATAATAGTATTAAAAATAACTACGTTACACAAGTAACATATGATATGAAAGAGTTTGATTGTGCTGAATGGTTAGAAGGGGAAAGAAAAAGTTGAGGGTGGAGGCTCTGGTACATCATAGTTACTTAGGCAACATCATATTGATGAATATGTTACATGATATATATGTTTTAGGTGACGATGATTTTTCTAACCTCTGCTTCGAGTTCGGCTTAGAACTGGATGAAGTTGTAAGTTCATTTTTCTAGAATTATTTAATATGTTTAAGGTTATTAGCTACAGTTTTTAACTTCCTCTAACTGCTAAGGGTGGCTCGCACGAGTGTTAGTAAAAGTCGCAAAAATAATAGAAAAACCGCCATAATAAACTCCCGGCTGAAATCAAGAGGATCGACAAGTTGGACGCCTTCAGGAGTGTTTTGATTAAAATTATGCGGAATAGCTAATTGCACGGTTTTTCGTGGTACCACTAAATCAACTTTACCGTGATCGATGGATTATTGGCAATCATTACATGCAACAAAATATAAACCTAGAGTCTGTTCACCTATTTTTAAGGTCACAGGATGCGCCCGTGTTGCCTGCTCTAAACAATCCCATTATTAGTTGGCTTCTCTACTTGGAGGGGTGAGAGGCCAATATGTTATTAATATGTAAGTTTAGTTCAAGAGTAGTATGTTTAATTACAAAGGCTGTCATGGCCGGAGTTACGTGACGAATCAGTGGAGTCCGGGATGATAGGCCGTGGTCATTGTGAACGCGTAGCAGGGAAACTTCTAAGGTTGTATCTCAGAGGCTCAGCGGCCCCTCAGGTTGAGGTAGTAGGGGACTAATCAGGTGCGAGGAGGACTCCGCCCACCACCCCGCAGCTTGGTATAAATATCAGTGCACATTTCCCTGCCCAAAACAGTTGCTGCTGAGCCTCTGAGATACAATCTTAGAAGTCTAAGGAGTTTCACTGAAGATGTCGACCGCAGAATGCAGATATTGACGAAACGTTTGGAAGTAAGCTTTCAGAACGACCCCGGCCTATCATCCCGGATTCTACTGATACGTCAAGTAGTATACGTCTAATTATATTTTAATTTTTAGTTTAGGTTAAGGGCAGGGAGAATTATTAAAGATCTACCTGGGGCAGCCTTACAATTACTGTGCATTAATTGTTATATATTTCAATACCCGTTTCAATCATTCATTCAGAAAATGTACCAGAACTACAGTATATTATTATTTTTTTCTTTATAGACGAGTGAGAAGCAAATGCTAACGAAGGAACAAGGCGCGGCTAGCTCTAAGGATGCTTCTGAAGAGATAATTTACAGAATTGACATCCCCGCCAACCGGTATGACCTCCTGTGTTTGGAAGGCATTGCTAGAAGTCTGCTTATATTTCAGGGCCGGTAAGCAATTGATATTTTCACGTTTTTATATTTTTCATTCTTTATATTTCCTGTTGGCAGTAGGAAATGGAATTTCATCGTACTAGGCATACGTTTTACAATATATTAGCTTGAATGCTATGGCTATATTCATAAAAGTTAGTTCTTTTTGAGGTTAAAGATAAACGAAACAGGCGCGATTAAAATAAATTTATGTACTGTATGAAAAATTTCACTTATTAAATTTACACGAAAGACACCATATTACGCAGTAAGAAGGGTACAATAAGAAATTACGAATATTTCACTTAAATAACGTTTGGAGCTCATCTTTTTCTATGTTTTTTTTAGAATCAAGCCACCGAAGTTTATTGCGTCAGCAGAGGCAACTGAAAAATTAATAATCAAGCCTGACGTAAGTGTCATTTATTTATTTCATTAACGTGCAATAACCATAAAAAAAAAAAAAAAAAAAAGTACAGTTGTAGACAACTTGTTGGCATTGCATATTGCGTTGCAGCGATTACATCATAGCAAGAATGATAATAATATTTACCTTTCATATGGAATATATGCTTATTTTATTGTTTACCAGCCTGGGGCGGGCGGCAGCTCGTCCCTTCAGGGCCTCGCATTAACGTGGTTCCATTGGGCATTACGCAGCTCGCCCCTTCGGGGTTTGCATGATCCGTGAGAAAACGGAGCAACCAAACGATTATCAACTTCAATTTTCCATCTCATTTTTTTTTTTTTTAATATTCCGCGCAATTTTTTAAATTTTTTCTGCTGACAATAACAAAAAAAAAAAAAATGAAATCGGTCCAACCAGGTCCAACCGTTCACGCATGATGCCGTGACATAAGGATATAGGGATTCATTTTTATTTATTTATAGAGATGTACTGTAGTAGGCTTTATTTATATTTTATGACCGATCGTAAGAAAAAAACTATATAAGTACCATTAATTGAATTTGGTAGATTATTAATTATAAATACCGTACGTAAATAATATAGTAGCTTTGTTATTAACTTTGTGAAACTTACTGCCACTCATGGAGAAAATTAAAATTCTTAGTATAGTTTTTTGTTAAACAATTATAACGTTTTATGATCTAACGTAAAACTATACTAAAGATTTTAATTTTTAACATGACATGACAAATTGTGTCATCATGCACTGCTACTTGATTTTTATTATTGTTGCGCTTAGTTTGTTCTTTTTCCATGCAGACTTCACGCATACGCCCATTCGCAGTGGCTGCAGTCCTCAGGAACATAACTTTCACAAAAGAGTCCTATAATTCGTTCATAGACCTGCAAGATAAGCTGCACCAGAACATCTGTCGGAAAAGGAGCCTCGTGGCTATAGGCACACACGATCTAGACACCGTCCAAGGCCCATTCATCTACGACGCTCTGCCACCTAATGACATCAAGTTCAGACCTCTCAACCAGACAAATGAGTTCACCGGCTCTGGCATTATGGAGCTATACGCGGTTAGTAATTTTATTTATTTATATTTTTATTAAAAGATTATTCGCATACAAACAATTCAATGAATGTATCCGAATAAACTCTTCAGTCGCCTCTGTAGGTAATACCTGTGTTGAATTACGACAGGTTTCAGATAGCATGATGTGTAGAGACTCGCACACGTTCGAACAAGCTACCACTATGCTATTGAAGACCGATTGCAAGTGTACCTTCATTTCCTTGACAGACCGACTAACCACAGCTGCAATGTTTCAATAAAGCTGTTGCTTGTGACCGTAGAAACTGCGAAAACATGTTGATTTTTTTTTTAACTAGCCCATATAACGTGACATTCTGGAGATTGACCCTACTGCAGCTACTCCTAAATATATGTTGTGTTAATTGTTTTTTGCAGCACCACGCTCAGTTGAAGCAGTACTTGCCCATCATCAGAGAAAGCCCTGTCTACCCCATTATCATGGACAGCAAAGGGGTAGTTCTGTCAATGCCTCCCATCATTAACGGGGACCATACTAAAATTACCCTCAACACCAAAAATGTTTTCATCGAATGCACGGCCACAGACTCACACAAAGCAGAGGTATGTGCAAAACCGATGCATGTTATGATTAGGCGGCTATTCCACCGGTAAATTTGCTTCACTAAAATTCACTTGTGTTTTGACTTTGAGATTTTTTGTTTGTTTTATTTTAAGGGGACTATTATGTAGATGGGCTTGGTGTTGGGGTATACAACACCATTAATCCGGCCTAGGGGACACCAGAGTCACCTTCTCTGAGTCCACTTGGGTAATTCTCACTGACGCCTCCACGTGGCGGACCTGGGCAACATTACTTCGGAAATGGCTAAGTTCAGTTGAGGACCCAGTACTAGGGGGTATATCCTGGAACCCTTGCGCAGAGTTACGCGTGAAGACCTCAACGGTAGTGAAGGCGGAGATGAAGATCATCGGAACGGCGGAACTAGCGGAAGAGGCAAACCCGGCGACTGGGGTAGATCAGAAGAACCCACTGCCTTGTGGGCCCAAGCCACCCCCGGCTGGGGAATATGGATGACGATTTAAGATCAACAGTTACGGTGCAGGGGATCGGAGCCCCAGTACCGGTCGGTGTGGAGGGTGAGCGAGAAGGCCCCCCCCCCCCCCCCCCCCCGACCGTCAGCCTGCAACTTCTCAGTAGCTTCAGTACCTTCTGTGGTGGACCAGGCAGGAGATGTACTACGTAATGTTACTGGAACATCAAATAATCCTCCTGCAGGAGCCACCTTCGCGGAGAAACTTAAGGCGAACCCTGATTTTAAGGTCGCAATTTTTAAAGAACCTCTAGGAAAGTTTACAGAGGAGGAAAAACTAGATTTCTTAGATGCTATGGGGAATGTCATTTACGATCTTCCTGAGGGATCCGTAGTGCCTTCCTTTCTGTCTACATACTGCAAAGACAATTATATAATGGTCACTGCAATAAATACTGAAAGCAAGGAATGGTTACTAAAAACAGTTCCAACACTGCTAATATTCAATGATAGCAAAATCTGCTGTATTCCCGCTAAGGATATCCCACGCCTTAAAAAAGGGCTACTATGGCTTCCAGGCAAACAAAAGTTAGGAAACGAAAACATATTGAAGAGGCTAAAACAAACAGAACTCGCATCTTGACGTACTGAAATGGATAATTTTCTCAAGACATGAAGAGAACCATGGGACGCGACTCTTTGTTGGAATCGACCACCAGTCTGCAAGACATTTGCAGACGTGTGATGACAAGATTCAATGGTCAACAAGTAGGGCACAGTTCACTCCGGTGGAGGAACTTGCTCAACGGAGACGTAACAAGAAAAAGAATAACCTCAAGAGTCAGACTGGAGAGGAAATGAAGTCCGGCTTGAGGGAAAACAAAGCTATAGATACGGAGAGCCGTACGAAACAAAGAGAGGGTTTTAAAAATAGTAAAGGGGGCAAAAGAAAACCAGAAGACGATTCCGGCTCAGAAAATATAGGTATTAGTCCACCAGAGAAGGATTGTCAGAAGAAGGATGACAATGGGCCGAGGAGAAAAAAACCCTTTCACTCCCACTAGAGCTTTTCTCAGGTCATCAATACCGCCCAAACTCAAACAAAGACCTCATAAGAAAAAGAAACTCGAAAACGAAGAAAAAATGAGCACTCCTAAGCATACTAACCGAATTACCCAGTTCTTTCAGAGGGAAAGAGCCAACTCTCTTCCTCTAATCCCGTTAAAGGATACGATTGGTGTCAATGAACCTGTGGTAAACTGTGAAATACCATGTGCGGAAATTACAAGCGCAGAGCACGAGTTGCAACAACAATAATGAACAAAGGTGTTAAAAACTCTGCAAGCCAACATACAACATGCGGCTAGTCCATCAGGACTTCTTCTGAAGATAATACAAGAAAGCGGGATTGATATTATCTTGCTACAAGAACCATGGTTGGGTCCGAATGGAAATATAAGTGGACTAGGTTCATATGGTGGAACAATCTACTCATGCTTGCCACCTGAGCATCCCAGATCAGCAATTCTCACTACTCTTCCGAATGCTATGGCAATCCCACACTTCGTGACAAGAGATTTAGTAGCGTTACACCTACTGAACACATTTTTGGATGGAAGGGGGGTGGTGATTGCCTCTGCATACTTCGCGCATGAGAAGCCCTCACCGCCTGATGAGATAGTGGATCTGATCGCATACTGTAAACAGCATAAAATGCATTTGATTTTAGGTTGCGATGGCAACTCTCATCACACAACTTGGGGAAGTACAGACATCAATGATCGTGGTCGTGACCTACTAGAGTATATTTTGTCGGAAAACCTTGGTATTGTGAACAGAGGAGCTACTGCAACATTCCACAATGCTATACGAGAAGAGGTACTGGATATGACTATCTGCACAACCGGGATCCTCGAGAGAGTGGAAAACTGGAGGGTATCCTTAGATGACTCCTTATCTGATCATAGGCACATCTTCTATGATCTCTCCATCGAAAAAGTGGTTGAGGAAAGCAAACAAATTAGAAACCCAAGAAACGGACTGGAGTAAGTACAGAAAATCAATATCGGAAAAAAATTAAAAATTTAAACTGCGATGTATCCAGTTGTGAGGCATTAGAGAACACTGTGCAAGCCATGTCAACAGCTATAAACCAGTCCTATCATGAAGCCTGCCCCCTTCGAACAGTTAAGAACAAGACTAATGTACGATGGTGGAACGGGGAAATAGAAAAATTAAGAAGAAAAACTAAAATGCTCTCTAATCGTGCCCGTAGAAGCCAAAAACAGTGTGATATTAAAGACTACAGGGAAACCCTAAGAGTATTTAAACAAACAATTAAACGGGCCAAGAGGAAGTCATGGCAGGACTTCTGTCAAGAAATAGGAACGTTGCCACAATCTACACGGCTTGTCTCATCGCTGAAGAAGCATAACAAGATTGTTGAGGGCCCACTGCAACTACAGGACGGAACTTTTACTACTAGTCATGAAGAAGAACTAAAAGAACTGTTCACTGTTCACTTTCCTGACTCTCGACTTGCCAATGATGAGGATGAACTAGCTATGTACGGTAAAGAAATGGCTGTAGCCGTATTTTTAGACATTGCTGGAGCCTTCGACCATTCTAGCTTTAATACAATCGTAACAGTTTTGAAAAATCGAGGGATTGACCATTATCTAATAATGTGGATTGAAAAAATGCTAAAGCAGAGATTAGTTTTTGCAACTAGAGGCAAATGCAAAGTATCTGTCTTTATAACCAAAGGGTGTCCCCAAGGCGGTTTGATTTCGCCATTACTTTGGTGTCTAATTGCTGACCTACTACTGGCCATTCTACTAGATGCTGGATTCTTCGTTCAGGCATAAGCGGACGATTTTGTGATTGTGCAACAAGGATCTCACCTACCCACTATTTTGCACAGAATCCAAGAAGCATTAAGGGCTGTCCAAAAAGATGGTGTGAAATCCAAGGACTCACAGTTAACCCAGAAAAGGCGGAGGCTATGCTCTTTACCAATAAACACATACGAAGTGAACAATTAAATGAAATAACAATTTTTGGGAAGAATATCGCATTTAAGAAAGAAGTTAAGTACCTAGGAGTAATTTTTGACAATAAGTTACTATGGAATTTACAAATTAAAAATATAGTTAAGAAAGCCACTAGTGCTTTGTGGACTTTGAGAAGAACCTGTGGTAGTACCTGGGGACTAAAACCTCGAATTATGACCTGGCTCTACAAGATGATGGTCATACCAATAATTAACTATGCTTCTGTGGTTTGGTGGCCAAGAACAAAACTGGAGACTGCAAAGACAATCCTAAGTCAACTGCAAAGGCTTGCATGCGTAGCCTGCACTGGGGCCTTTAAGACAACCCCTACAGCTAGTTTAATGGTAGCTCTAAACTTTCCACCTCTAGAACTAACCATTCAAGAGGCGGCCTTTATGTCGGCTCTAAGGCTGAATTGCAGCGGATTGTGGCAAAACAATACCCAGTACACCAGTCACTCATCCATCATAAGTGAAAAGCAAATAAATATCGAGGAGGTATTAATGCCACAGGATTACATGTCAAAAAGTATTATCCTAGATGTAGTACCTATTCCATGTTTCCCTACGCGCGAAGAATGGCTGTCCGGAAGTTTTGTCCCAGAAGGTAGAATCTGGTACACAGATGAATCCCTACTGGAAGGAGCCGCGGGAGCCGGAATATATTGCGCTGACCTAGCTCTCTCATTAGCAATACCATTGGGGAGGCATACGACAGTCTTTCAGGCGGAGGTATTTGCAATCATGAAAGCCGTGGAGATCACATTGGAAAATGAAGTCTACCACATGGAAAAAATTGTGATTTGCTCCGACAGTCAAGCGGCTTTATTCGCAATCGCTAACCCAGTAACTCGATCTGCAACAGTACTGCAATGTAAGCAAACTCTGAGAAGGCTTAATCAATTGGGGCTTTCAGTTGACCTAATTTGGGTACCTGGGCATGAGGGCGTCGAAGGCAACGAGGTAGCAGACTCACTAGCTAGAGAAGGCTCGGAAACAGCACCCGTTGGCCCTGAGCCTTTGCTGCCGATAGCGCTTTCCCTGATGAAGAGAAGGGCAAGTGAAGAGACAAGAAGGAAGTTCGCAACTTTCTGGCGTAAAAATGCCAAGGGTCTATCAAAACTTTTGATACAAAAACCTTGTCCTTCCTGGACTAAAAAACTGCTACAACTCAGCAGGAACAGTGTTAGATCAATAATAGCAGCCTTAACAGGACACGGCCCTTTTAAGAAGCACTTACTGACTATTCACGCTGTCACAGCGGAAAATACATCTTGCAGGCACTGCGCAGAGGAGGAAGAGACCTCGTCACATCTGCTCTTCAGATGCCCAGCGCTGTGGAGGAAGCGTCTAGAGTACTTCGGAGCTCCGTATATAGAAGAGGAACAAGTGGAATTATTCCCCTCTACCGTCGCTGACCTAATGCGACACAGTTCCGTATTCGAGAGATAAACTGTGTTGTAAAAATTAATTAGGGTGTTCGATGGGCCCTCATTTGTGGCCTACGTCTTTGGTCCCCTTGGGACACCTAATGAACACTAATAATAATAATAATTATGTAGATACTTAATTTATCTATTATACGTTAAATTATAATATTGTAGCAGACATCATTAATAATATTATAACTCAATTTATAATAGATAAGTTAAGTATCTACATAATAGTCTCCTTAAAATAAAACAAACAAAAAATCTCAAAACACAAGTGCATTTTAATGAAGCAAATTTGCCGGTGGAATAGCCGCCTTATGTGGTTTATCATACACATACATTTGAGTCATTATCAAAAACATTGACAATCTCCTGTTCAGTGTATATTAGACTATCTAGTGGCGCTTTGTAGTTGGTTGCGGGAATGAGATTGGTCAGACTTTGTTACCATACTCTTAAACTAAAAAAATTAATATACATTTGTGTAAAATAACCATTTTTTAAGTATTTGGGGCATTTTTAAAGTTGGAAAGTGGGCTCAAAATGTGTGTCCACACTAAAAATAATATACTTCATGATTTTTTCTCGCCTAAACTAAAAGACTGATCACTTTGGCGGTAGTGTAATATATTGCAACAACTATCCATCTTACATTTTGTGATGTCTTAAGAGTCCTGCATCCAGTTTTGAGCTGTTAACACGAAGTTTTTGGACTGTCTGTGACATTAGACCTGATTGCTACGTCATGAGTGCAACGTTAAGAAATAACTTAGAAAGGCGCGTGAAAACGTATCACTAGAGCAAAGTCGTCGCCATATATGTTCGCATTGTTATTGTCTACCTATAGACGCTTCTGCAAGGGTTTTAAAAATTTTATAGCAGTTACTAAAAAAATGCGTTTGCGTATTTTTATTTGATCTCATGAGAGCAACATAAGGTTCACCTATAAAAATTAAGAATTGTTTGTTGGAACATAATTATTTTTAACAATGAAGCCATTAAGCTTAACTTCACAACTAACCTAGCCCTATCAGGCTATTAATACCGGAGATATTTTTAGTTTTCTCGGTTTTCTCATGAGTGCAACGAGTCATGAGTGCTACAAAGCCACTCGTGACACTCATGATCGAGCGTTGCACTCATTATGGACAATGGTAATAAGATTTTTGAAAGTTCATTTTCTTTTATAAATATGACAATGAGTAGTGCAGAAAGCAAGAAAATGCCGAATAAATAGAAAATTGGACCCAGAGCGAGAATTACTACACAAGACAAAGCAGAAAATGAGGAATGATAGAAGGAAGAAGGTAGAAGATTTGACAAAACTTGAACAGAAAAAACCAAGAATTTGTCAGCCTTCACCATCCCATCAAGGTGTCAGAAAACTAGCAGACGATCGAGCAGTTACTGTCGACAAGCTACAAACCGGAACTCACCTACATGAAAAACGTTCCGTTATGCTGCGGTTGCAAGAGAAACTGTCGATGACGATGAAGGAGAGTAGGTGGTTGTTTTCATGAGGGTGTGCAAGAATAACATATTCCGCTTGGGCGATAATGATATGGCATAGGGCCTGCATCAAATTCGATGATATTATTGAAATCTCTTAATATTCAGAACAAGGGGAAAAGATTTTTTTTAAGTTTCAATGCGACGTAAATTTCTTCGAAAAATAGAAATTTCGAAAAGATACCTTTGTTTCTATTTCTTCTAGTCAGTCAAACCTCCACCAGTCATGAGTGCAACTAGATAATCATGAGTGCAACGGGCCTGTTTTAAATATTTTTCCAAACTTTCTTATGACTTTTCTTAGACGGGGTTTCAATAAATTGCTATAATTTGTAAGGTCTCATATGTTTTTGATGTGTCTTTAACTTTTCCCTTACGTTTAAAAATATTTTTCAGAATTGAAGACCTTCTCATTACAAGCAATTGTGACATTCATGACTTCGATTTAGTAGAAAATTGAGCAACTTACAGATATTGAGACATTTAGCAGAAGGGCAGGGGGATAGGACACATGGCAAAACTAATTGGGTGGAAAAATGCTTAAGGAAAGTTTTACGTAAGACGCAAAATATTTGAAGTTGTCTCGTTGCACTCATGACAAATTTCGGTAACTCCTAATCTTCAAACACGTTTAAAACTGCTATTGTTGAAAATGAAGACAAACCAGTTATAGGTAGAAAGGATATAATAGGACCCAAAAAAAATATTAACGGGCAATTTTGAGTTGATAAAATAATTAAAAGTAAGCAATTCAGATTTGTCAATGTTTTTGATAATGACTAATTTATATTATTTTTGGCTACAATAACCACTGGCCATAGCTTGCGGAAACACATCGCAGACCGACCAATCTGAAGACATTGTGCATTGGAAATGTACTGCTGTGTTCGATGGCTTCAATGACCATGTAAATCGCAAAGTTTTGCTTCTGTCGCTAATTTTAACAAAAACATTTCAAGATTAAAGAGTATTTTCCAAATTTGTCTAGTAGATTGTTCAGGTTCTTGGTTTCCCATTTTCACCTCTAATCATCTGAGAGACAGAAGCAATGCGATTCGGAATCACTTAATCACTTAAATCAGGAACATGGTATATATTAAAATCATGGCAAGTTCAAAGACGAAGGCTTGGGGCTATGTAGGTTCCAAACTCGAACCCATGTCCAAGAAAAAATCGTGCGAACGACAGAGATTCAGTTAGTCTCTTGACACCCTGATCATTTTTCGACAGAACCTTTCTATCGAAGCTTCCTTACTTCAGGTATGTTTTAGGTGTTAAATAGAGTAACCAAACCACAGGTCGCTTTCCCAAACAAAGATTTGGTTTCGTATAAAATATTATTTTTGAATTATGTTTCGAAGAAACGATAGATAACTCACGCACCACCAATACATTGCATACCCTGCCAATATTACTGTGTTGTAATGTATTGGTCTGCCCGTTCTATACTATGGAATCGTACCATCGATCAATTCAGCGCTTTGGTATAGGGAAAGTCGAGGCAACCGAAATTTAACCATAGGCAAATTATTTACTATGGAATTATTTATATTATCGATCTCGGTTCCTATACTAGATATCCACCTACAATGGGTCCCTGGCCACTGTGACATCCGTGGGAACGAGGAGGCTGACAAACTAGCAAAGGCAGGGTGCCTACTACCGCACTACGCGACCAGAGATGCCTGGAAAGTGAGAGCAGCCGGCAAACGATGGGAACCGCTCCTAGCAAAAACCATCCCCAGCAACTTGCGCCGGGACATCGCCATGGCCACAGGACATGACTACCTCCAGAGCCACCTGCACAGAATAGGTATCGCTGAGTCATCCGAGTGCCCCCTCTGCTCCCAAGGGGAGGGGAATGCCGATCACCTATTCAGCTGCACTGGCATCGAGGTACAACACCGAACTGAGACACAGGAGGGATTGGCCCAGCTCTACTACGCGGCACGGCGTCAAATGGCCTACCAGCCAAGGACGGGCGTTGGCTGAAGAAGAAGAAGAAGGTTCCTATACTACAATAATTGATAAGTAGGAAAGCATGTTCGAGTAAACTCATTCTTTATTTATTACTGATTTCAGGTGGTGTTAGACACATTAGTGTGCATGTTCAGCCAGTACTGTGCCCAAGCCTTCCACGTAGAGCGAGTCAGTGTACAGAACGGAGAAAAGTTGCAGGTGACACCGAGACTGGCATCGCGCCAGATGAAAGTAGACTCGAACATGCTGGCCAATATAGCGGGCGTCGATTTGAAAATGGATGCTGTTGCAAACCTACTGGTACGTGGAGCCACAGAGACTTCGTTGTCGTCTTACTTGAAAACAGTGTCTAGTTATAATTCACGCATGAACATAGCCCAGTCTTGTGGAATTCAAGGGAGGGGGGGGGGCACATTAGGTCGGAAGGCAAAGAAAATTAAATCCGGAAATGGAACAGTGGTTGCCGTCTCAATAGGTGCATGAAATCTCCCCAAAATATATAAATTTTCGTGGGAAAGTACCCCTAAAATCTAGATTTAATGGTTATTCTTTTTGGACTCAGCAGTTTACTGAGGTCATCAATGTTCTCGTGATACCCTCGAAGGAAGCCTGGCAGGACGACAGAGAAAGACAAGTCGAGAAGATGTGGCGGAGGATCTTTAAGAGATCGGCGTCCATGATGATTGAATACAACAATAAACTGCAGTTCTATGACATTTAGTGTTAAATGCATACCTTCCACTGCTCTTTTTTTTCTTGACTACATTATGCTGGCCTCAAAGAATCGTAGTGATGTCACTGTCCTTAAAACGTGATTTTTCTCAGCCTTCTACTATAACATAAACATGACTATGTGAAATTGCACCATGTTAGGTTTCTATTGGTGAGATCCCCTTCTTCCGATTAACTAGTATTATTTAAAGTGTTTCTTTCAGGGGCGAATGGGTCTGAATACTGTGCCAGGTTCCACGAAGGGCAATTCACCTAAAGTGAAGATCGAAATCCCTCCTACGAGACACGACGTTCTCCATCAGCGGGACATAGTTGAAGACCTGGCCATTGCATACGGCTACAACAAAATAAACAAAACCGTTCCTAAAGCTTCAACGGTTGGAAAAGAATTTCCCCTGAATAAACTGACGGATTCTTTGAGAGAGGAGGTAGCTCGATGTGGTTTTACTGAAGCGCTTACCTTCTCTTTGGTAAGTATAAGAGCAAGTAAACATTTATGTTTCAGTTTCATTTCATATTATTAGCATTATTCTTGGAATGCTTTTTAGGGAAGTAGCCCTACTTGACCTTGCCATACCAACTACCCCGTCGGTTTTTGGACATTGTCAACCCACACCAACTACAAGTGGCATGGGCAAGTTCACACATGCTTAATATTGACATTGTAACAGGGGGTAGCTCGACTGAACTAAGTAAGTATGGGAACGAGTCAAGTCAAGCCAAGCCAAGCTTAATGCAGGAGAAATAAAGCTTGATGAAGGCAATGATCCATAGCTTGTTGTTGGATTTCGAGAGTGAAATCTGAATATTGGCCCCAGATTGCCACGATTAAGAGTCTCAACAACGGGTCAAGGTAATCAAGTTTTCTCAGAAAGCATAAACGCTCGTAGGTCTAATGGGAGTTGGTATATAAATGAGTTGGGATGGCTGTTAGGTTACGGCTACACTACACGTAGACCGTAACATCGTAGGCACAATTACAGCACGTTATGTCAGACCCGAACTAAAAAAGGATTCATGTTTGGAAATGGGGAATTTTAAAAAAAATGGATCAATACGTCTGTTAAATTTGATTGAAAAAATGTTATCCGAGGAAACGGAAGGCGCACAACATGAAATCTCAGGATACCTTAGACCGTATTGCAGCACATTAATACAATATGCCTGGATAAGCAGTAGGGAAAGCAATCTAAAAGACACCATCACCAACAAGTCATCTTGTCTTGTTTAATTTAACACCAGGACAACCTTGTAAACATGATTGCGGTAATTTCCGTTTCCAGTGCTCAATAGATGATATTTCAAGAAAACTGGGAAAGAAGATAGAAGATTTACCAGCCGTTCATGTTTCGAACCCAAAGACTTTGGAATTTCAAGTTGCCAGAACGCAGCTTCTCCCATGCCTGCTAAAAACTATTGCCTCAAATAAAAAGATGCCAATTCCGCTTCGCATTTTTGAGGTAAGAATTTTGCTGTTGATATAAGTATAGTATCTGCCATTTGTTGGTTTACAATTACAAAGAAGTACTTCAGAGCTGTTTTTAAGGGCAAACCGAAGTCGCCGATATTCCATTTCTGTGCAAACTTTAATTTCTCATGAAATATGGAACGCAGAACAATGAAAAAATGCTGAATGGAAAGAAGAATTTTTTCTCCTAATTTTGATATATAGTATGTTGCAATCATCAATACCGATCGGCTATAGTTAGTGAACTTGATACGCAAAAAATAACGGTCACTCAGGAGTTCAAGCTGAAGGAGTTCATCAACTGTGGCGAATTAGGGTTAGTTAAGGCCACATACTATACATCAAAATTAGGAGAAAAGGTTCTTGCCATTCAGCATTTTTTCATTGTTCTGCGTTCCATATTTCATGAGAAATTGAAGTTTGAACAGAAAATGGAATATGGGCGACTCCGGTTTGCCCTTAAGGGAAATACATTAATTTTAATATTATCCGTAGAAATACCGATAATTAGAACCTTTTCCACGCCTTCTATAAAATAATGGCCAATCAGTAACGGCAACATACCAGTGTGCATCATAATGTTGCCCTGCGATTTCTCCAGGGAAAGATAATTTTAAGCACAATACAGGAGTAGCGTATTTAACGTATTGCAGCACTCTGTCTCTGTCCATTGTCTTGCGAATAACAACTCGTGATGGTTCACGTTGTATACTGTGACTTGGTGGAACTTACGACATAAAAATAAATACAATTATATATTTTTGCTTTCCCATTTATACATAGTATAAGGAAAGCTTTGTGATGGTCGAAATTTTCTATTCCGAGATTTCAACGGATTTACACGTTTTGAGGTCCCAGGAACCCAAAAAAGTGGTTTTTACGAAATGTCTGTCTGTATGTATGTCTTTCTGTCTGTTCATCGATTTCCGGGCTAACTACTCGGTGGATTTAGGTGAAAAAAAATCATACCTTGGGACCATTTTTTTTATTTTGGGCTAACTCAATTTGGGGGGGTTTTATTTTCAAAAAACTCCAAAAAAACGTCTAAAAAAATTATTTCTCAAAAACGGCTCCAACGATTTCTTTTACATTCATATATATTGTAGTCGTTATTAACATTAACGAAATGCGGGGGGTCGCTTGCCCCTTAATAGGTTGCTTCTGGGGGTAAAAAAATATAAATTTTAAAGAAAAATTACTAAAAAATAATTTTTCTGCGAAACCTTTCTATCGATGATTTCTACCTTCAGGTATGTTTTAGGTGTTAAATTGAGTTCCCAGAAAAGTATTTGGTTTTGTAAAAAATTTTTTTTTGAAAAAATGATAGAAAATTCACGCTCAAATGCATTGCGTGCCCTGCCAGTATTGCTGTGTGGTAAAGTGTTGGTCTGACCTATCTAGAATTTACCTCACCTCCAGTGACGTCAGGTGGACAACCCCCCCCCCCCCCCCCGAGATATCGGAAATTGAACCATAGGAAAATTATTTACCATGAAATTACTCATTTTCTCTATCTACTAATTTTGATAAATTGGAAAGCATGTTCGAGTAAACTCGGACCGGTTCTTTTTAAACATGTCCCCCTATGAGGCTTGACTGATGAAGTTTAAAATTCGACAGGTATCCGATGTTGTGTACACAGTGCCTGATTCAGAGGTGGGTGCCAAGAATATCCGTCGGCTGGGTGCCGTGAATTGTAGTCGGAGTGCTGGTTTCGAAGTTATACACGGTCTACTGGATAGGCTGATGCAGGCATTGGATGTGCCTCACGACGCGGCTAAGAAAGGTTTTGGCTACCACCTGAGAGCTGCTGAAGGTATGTACGCTTTTGAAACTCATAGTATGGTGCAAGTTTTAAGTGATAAAGAAGTAAGGCACCAATTTCTCCTGAAAACCTGTTGTCATAATTGGATACCTCTATATGAATAAGACCATTGCTATGAACAACGAAAATCCAGAGGATGATAAACGGGACTGCTGTTTCGGTGATAACATCATCATCAGACTTTGATGATGCGCCTAGTAGGCCCCTTCCACACATGCTTAGCTACGTACGCATCAGACTGCCGATGAAAAGTTTAAACGCCGACGAACGTCCTGTTAATTTCATAGCTCCTGAGGTGGCTTTCACCAATGCTAGTAGTGTGAACTGGTTATCAGATAGTGAAAGAATGTGTGAGCGAATTTTAAGATGAGCTCGCTTCAATGCGCTTGGCAAAGAGCTCATGCCCACAAAATCCGGTATATAATACCATTTCCTTCTTTTTCAGACCAATTTTGGTCCCTTACAAATCATGTTGGTTCAGTCTTTAGCACATAGCAATTTGTTTGTTGCAGACACCACATACTTTCCTAAACGTTGTGCTGAGATAATTTTCAACGGAAAGGTTGTTGGGAAGCTTGGTGTTCTTCATCCGGACGTTCTTAAAGAGTTTGAGTTAACTCTACCATGCTCTGCTTTGGAACTAGAAGTGGAGCCTTTCCTATAATTAGCTATGCAAAAAATACATAATCTTTATTGCAGGTATGGAATTGAGTTTGTTCTAATGACCACTCAGCCGCAACATCCATTCATATTTTACTAACTCAAAATGTTTCAAATCCAGTTCGAAATACCATGTTTTTAATGCTTAACGTCGTGAACCCTTCTATTATTAGTTATTTTACAAATTTTATCTCTCTTTATGATACCAATAAATAGAATAGGATGGATGTGAATGACAGTGAGATAAAAATACTAATCTATGGATTTAAAGTATGGTAAATAAAACAGAAACAGAAAATGCATTTTGATGATACTGTATTTAGTCTCATATACAAGCAATATACAGATCTTATTACCAATATATCGAGGAAGTAATTTTAGGTAGAACCGGCGCAACAATACAGCTCTGCGACAAGTGCAGTACTGCTAACATAATCACATAAAAGCGCTGTCGTTTATGATTAAGTGGTGATGGAAATAGCGAACTACAAAACGTGGCTATGTGTTTATCTTAATGGATAAACTCTCAAAAGTAGCAAACGATAACTATCCTCAGTCAAAAACTTAGCGTCAACTTGACCGATCCGTGAGTCGGCCCGGCACCATACCGCAGCCCAACTGGGTTATATCTGTAACCATATTTTCCACATGTTTAATGACTCCACTTGCCGGTTGTCCAGTCCTAGAACAACAGAAAAATCAAAGTTACTCAATTTATTGCCTTCGTATTTATACGTGAGTATAAGCCGCAGCGCGTAAGAGATGTGGGAGTGCATGTGCATGGGGAAAAGGTTGACATGATGACAAAGACGAATCGCAGCGTGCCTTGATAACCTGTAAAGATGTATTAGCAATGGGGCACAATATAACTATAAATAAAAACAAGACCAAAGTCATGGGGTACAAGAATAAAGAAGACCTGAACCGAGTATATGCAGTCCTTGACGGTGTAGCCCTCAGCAGTGTGAAGCAATTTAAATACAGGATCAGCACAATGGCTCAAGACAATAGCTCAGCAGCCCGATCATGACGAATTGGGATTATGATAATACCGGGGTTAAGAATAATCCCAAATCGCCATGATCGGGCTGCAGCTGAAATAAATAGCCTTATTCAGCAAGCGAAAGTGGCCTTCAATAACAAAATCTAATTCCTGGAAACTTCCAACATAGGACTAAGCATCAGGAAGCAGTTACTAAAAACCTGCGTATGGAGGATTTATTACACGGATGTCAAACCTCGACTACATCAGAGGAAGAGAAATAAATAATAAATAAATCGTATAATTATTCAAGCAGTGTACAATTACATAATGAGACAATTGTATACTTGTAAAGGCTTGAAGTATTTGAAATGTGGTGCCATAGAAGAATGCTTCGGATGAGCTGGAGGGACCTAGTGACGAATGAAAGAGTGCTAGAGGCTATTGAAGAGAGAGATAGCTGCTACCTCATAAAAAGTAGAAGAGCGAAATGGGTAGGGCATTTGCTTGTACACGCAAATCTGGTACACACCATCTTAGAGGACGCAGTGAAAGGAGCTAATAAAAGAGGCCTGCCGAAGAAGGAATACATAGATCAACAGAAGGAGGACGCAGGAGCTCAAACGTACCAAGAGCTAAAGAGGAAGGACCGAGAGGGCTGGAGGATGATATGCAAAGAGTTGCTGCCACCCAAGCGTTGAGATTGGTACCCCTGAGATAAACTGCAGCGTTTCCCACGACTTTTTTTTCTGTGTACCCCCAAGAGCATCCCGTCACCTCCCAGCGTACCATCCCATCGTAATAAATAAAAATATTGTAAAACGGAACGGCAGAGGTAAAATGGGGTGAGTCTGAGATGGCCGTTCTGAGATGTTATCAAGTACCAAGCTAGGATTCCTGTATATCACCCAATCGCTATTGCGGAATTGAAAAAGCTTACGTGTTGTTTGGTTCCGTCCCAATTGGGTCGTTCCACATGGATGCCTTTTTCGGGATCGAGGCTAGGAACCCCTATGGGTTGATGTGAAATCATTGATAACTGCTGAGCCAACGCAATGCCATTGTGGAACTGTGTATCAGCAATCGCACTCTAAAAGAAAAGAAACCTTGCAGAAGCAAATGCGTAGAAACCAGATAAAATGGCCAGCAGATCTACCCATGGTAAGTGAATGCAACGGCTATTAAGGTTTTTCTCCATGCATTGGAAAAGTATAGAATATAAGAGAGAAAGAAGAAATAGATAAATAAAATTGTATTTATTTTCCACATGGGCTAATTTTGGGCCTTTCGGCCCACTCATACAATTAAACCAACATTTTATTAATAGCTGAGGGCAGTATCTTTCGCAAGCACTTTCTTCCACAATACCAGCCTGTTATCCTTCGGTGTCATTCGGCTTTCCGCCATCAGGGCCTGTTCCCAACAGGTGCTCAAATCTACCTTCAGTAGATGGAAAATTAAGAAATGCTTATTATGCTTATATTGTCAACATCGTCGCTGTCTGCAGCGCATATGTAGACGAAGCGCTTCACAACTTTCTGGACTGCAAAGCTTTCCTATACAAAATCAAACATGGTGGGCTTCCACCTCGCTGAAATTAGGGCGGTCCGTACAGTAACAGGGTTGCCACCCACGAGAATTAAAAATTGAAATTGTGCCTCGATAAGTTAAGCATTGGGATGAGCCGCTCCAATCACAGTGAGGTGGGATGCTAGATTTTCAATACGAAAGTTCACCACTAAGTAAAAATTGAAGATCCCGATCTCCTTCTGATTCACAAAATATTTATAATATATTAACATGGACTACGGAAACAGGGTATGTAAATGAAATGGTACAAATATATCGCTATGTTGCGCTGATGTTGATGAAAGAGAATTGGACCGTCTTGGCCTTACCTGACAGAGTGCTGGATCTAGGACACTGAGGTCTTCAGGTAAGAAACGGAATTGAGGGTTGGTGGGTCTGTAAGTAGGTAGAGTCTCCTGCCACGTTTTTACATCCATCCACGACGGGTCTATGTCGTAGCCGTTGAGCATGGGGATGTTGTTATTCTTCCAATTTCTCTCGGTTCCGATGGGCCTGGGAATTTTCCTATCTTCTCCCTTCATGTCACCTGAAAATAAATTAGATGTACAGTATTCTATGCCTTAATAAGCCAAGTAGCACTTTGAACGTAAATTAACTTCCATATTTTGATACCTAATTGCCCTCGTAGCCCGGAAGTGGACCTTAAAATTAAATGCTTAGCTTTTAGAAATCTTTGGGTATTTGGAACCAAAAAGCTGACTAGCTAATCACTTGGCAAAGGGTATTTAAATATGAGAGCAGAACTACAACTCTGAAAGAAAGTTAAATGCCTATTAGATTCTTACTTAGGTACCTTAATAATAATATTTTTTTTAAATCTATATTATCTGTGAACATGAGTAAACAATATGCTATCTGGCTATTAACTATACATTTTCTCCTCATTAGACAATTTCAGTCGTTCCATCTCTCCTCCAGCCTCCAGGGACAATCCACGTAGAACAAGGTGGGGGAAAAAATCAGTCGAGCCGCTCCAAAAGAAAGACCTTAGTCGAGGGAGTACGTAATTTCGTAAAAATCCATAGCCAAGGGAACCGGTCAAAAATTATTACGAATTATTACTGAACGAAAATATAAATAAGTAAGCAGTCTAAATAACACCTACTGCATTTTAAGTTGAATTCCCATCCAATTATACCCGACCGTAAATTTATTGAAATTGAGACAGATAATTCTAGAAGTCTTCAAATCTGCCTCTTGTTTTATTTTTGTGCTGAAGACCGGAGAGATCGTCTGTGAGCTAATAAAAACATAAGTGTCTTACCAGGTGCCAGACCCGGCTGCATTGGAGATGAAGGCGACATCGCAGGGGACTGTGTAATCCCGTTATCAAACGTTGTCGTAAGCAGATCATTTACTGATGCATTTGAGGGAAATATAACGGTTCCGTCTTGAACGTTATAAGCCGGCCAGCGATTGGCGTAGGCAAAGTCTGGTGCTCGGGGGTTCAGGCGGGACATGGCCACGCTGGGTGGCGGCGAAGATGGCGGCATGGCGTAGTTGTTGAGCTCACTGGGGTACATTCCTGGCTCGGGGTACGCGCCCCGCGCCCCCAGCATCTGCAAAGGAGGCCCTATCGGACCCGGCACCCCGGAAGGTGGCGCAACTACCGCCTCTTGGAGCTGCATCGGCTGCATCATGCCCATAGGAGCACAAACAGCTTGCTCTGCCCCGCGTGGAGACTGTGAAACGAGATATATTGATACAATTTATGTCTATAGCTTAATCGTAAAAGGCAAATATTTCATTAGCCGCCAAAAATATCTGAGCATTTTCGATTCATTGGCCACAGTTGATGAATTTGTTGCACAAAAAACAATTGGTGTGGTAGAAAATTTGTTTTTTATCTTTTCCTACGGACTTATAGTTGGAATAATTATGTGTGTTTAATGCACGTTATCGTGTTTTTTAGAGTGATAACAATAACTTAGGCGCAAAAATGCAAATTTACTAGGAAAGCTTGCAAAGCAAGTCAAAAATATAGTTTGCGTTCAAAATTTCTGGGAATTACTCGTAATTAATTATTAATTCACATGTCGTTATTTTAAAAACTTTCATTCTCAGAAAAAGGATCATCATCATCATCATCAATTGTATTTCCATTAAAAATTAAAAAAAAAATTCATTCCATTACTGTAGTAGCCATTCTCAATTATATATATAAGCAGTGATTGTATTTATATACATTGGGGAGTGTTTGGGGGAAATTGATTTTATAGTATGCAGTAACGGCTGGCGCTTTATAGGTCTAGGTCCATAAAGCGTCCTCCATGTTTTTATTATGTCGTATATTAACGGCTGGTGCTGGCATGAAATATTTATCTGAAATAACATATTATGATAATTCCCACTGACTCCCAGACACGAAATATCACAGCAAAATTATTGTTTGTGAGCAATAGGGTAGTGTAGCTGTCCCACGAACCAATGGAATTTTCTGAAGAGGGGGCTATGACTAATGGACGCGAAATAAGGTCCATATGAGTATAGCACAGGACTGCTTCCCCTGAAGTATGGGATAATTGACATAATTGTCTAGTCCAACAAAAACATTATCAATATAATTTAATAAGGTTCAGACTGCATTGTTTTGGTTAAAAATACAATAAGTCTTTCCTGATGCCAAGAGCCGTTTTTATACTGGCCAAATTAGTCTATTTAGCAATCGAAATAAACTCTCAGATAAGCTGGAAGCTGTGGGATCAACTGGAGGGACCACGTGACGAATGAAAGAGTGCTAGAGGCTATTGAAGAAGAGAGACAGTGACTACCTAATATAAACAGTAAAAGCGCGAAATGGGTAGAGCATTTGCGAAGACACGAGAATACACAACATATTTGAATTTCATGGACCAATTGGAGGAGGTTAAAGAAGGTGCGGAACTGAGAAAGGTGGAGGATGCTATTTAGAGAGTTGCTGCCAACCAATCGTTAAGATTGGGACCTCATAAAAAGTCTCATTGATTTTTCTGAGTATACGAGTATAATAGCCGAAATGTACTGGGCTTATTTTCAAATTAAAAAAATTCCGAATAAAACCGAAGCATGATAAGTGTACACTCACCGTGCTCTGGACATCTGGGACTCTCGGTAGATTGAGACTCGGCACAGGCGGCTCAGGGTAGTTCATTGCGCAATAGGTAACGTGTTTGCTCCCCACGGGCGAGGGCTGGGAGTTGTTCCCGGCCCCCTTGCCGTAGCCTGGTGCTTTTGATAGGTCAAACTGGTACGGCTCGTTCACGTATATGGAAGATCCCGTTGTTGGAGCACCTGTTGCCGCTGCTACACTGGCAAAGTTCAGCTTGTCCTCTCGTCCCCACATGTTGTTCTTGGAGAAACCGTCATTAAAGAGAGAATATTCCGACGGTGGAGGATATCCAGAAAGCTGCTCGTGTAATTGTGGTGTGGTGCACCGTGGAGGAGGTGCTTGTGAAGATGAATGAGGCGGTGCAAAGGGAGGCGGCTTGCTTGCAAACTGAGCCTGCATGTTGGGTGGCGCGGACGCGGTAGGTGGAGGTCTTGAAGTGGTGGAGCTCATAAGGTCAGGCGGAGGTACACAAGTTCTGGAAAACCCAACAGCAACCACTGATATAGGAATATTGTTTAATACTTCTTACTTCTTAGTACAGGGCTTCCAGCTCAGGTGATGCCGACTGCCTGATGTCTCAGAAATGTCCTTGACGCTAGTTTAATGAGTCAAGTGATTTTTCTGACTCTCAATCAATTAAAAATTGCTATTCGAGTGCAACCTGCACATCACTTATGTAATAACTTACTTACGTGTTCAAACTCCATTGGTTGTATGATTATACTGAATAGGATTTTCCGGTGAGATACTATTGGGGTTACTACTTCCTTGACCCTTCAACAACAGCACGTACAATAGAGAGTTACGCGGGGGTGTAAATGGGGTAGCTGCTACTGATTGGCCAGCTCAGACGCACTCCTCTTGCCGTGGGGTTAAAATACACATTTCACTGGTCTCTCTCAAATAGTCGCGGTACTTATTCAACTTTTCATCGCATGTTTACAATGAACCTAATACTTTGAGGACTCAATTAGTTTTTCCAAGTGGTATTATGCCACAGCCAATATAATATGTAATTATTTTTTTTCGCAAAAAGGCCCGGTGCACTCAGGAAGTCGTACTGTGCAACAGTACCGCTGGGAGATCTGTTATTGGAGCAAATGGGTTAGTGCAAATATACAGAGTCTACTTCAGCAAATCATTCTCTACTGAGCTACTGCCGCTGCACAGCTTTCGGTACTGCTTTGGTGCACCGGGCCCGAAGTACCCATACCTGTGGTGTTTTGGAGAAGGTGGGTGCGGCTGAGGAGGAGAGACTTGAGGGCTGACTGGGGCAGTGGCAGGCCCTTGCGGGGGCATGAGAGGAGTGCTTCGCGGTTTGCTCATAACCGACGGTGGTTGACTGGCTACTGCGGTGCTCGTCTGCGCCGTTTTAGCCCCTCGACCTGACGTCATGATCACCGATGTGTAAGACATGGTAGTCTTTGTCGAACCAGTCGTGGTCCGCTTCGGATCGCCTGGAAAAAAATCATCCTGTTATTGCACAGTAACGTATCTAGAGTATCTCGAGAGAACGGAGTCTTAGTTTTATTTTCTACTCTTGCTTCAAGCTGCGGCTTTAGATCTTGTCATTGCACTATTATCAGTAGTATCTCGATAGAAGGTAGGCTTAGTTTTCTAATCTTGTTATAAGCTGAAGCCACTGGCCGTACATTATTGTAAATAGCGAGGTATGCTTAATGGCTTCTTTAAAAGCATAATATTTCCTTTGTGATGCAATAGTACTATCGGCAAACTGCAAGGAAAGTAGACCAAACTTAACGCTCTCATAAATCAAGGATGATCTAAAATCCGTCACGCAACAGGACAGTATTAATTCTAAATTAAGGCTGGAATGCTATAGCAGGTCCCATCAGAGGACTACTTCACAAAATATTCTAATAATATTCAATGGCTGGTGGAACAGTATCTATGAATTTTAGTTCCTGACACTTGCATAGTATGCCTCCGTCAACTGTCCGGGAGATTTTGTAACCGGTGGCATGGTGGTAGCGTGCTTCTCCTTTTGCGTCTCTACGCGCCATGTGATCGGAGACGTGCCATAACTCAGTACTCAATGTTAAGGTACCCCACTGATAACTCAAATACGTATTGACTTCTTAAAGGCCAGATATGATTGGTACTCACCCGCAGTGATAATTCTTATTGGAGCGATCTTGGAAGATTGCGGTTGTGGATAGGTGAGCTTGACCGGCAATGGTATTTTGGCACCCACAAAACCACTCCCACCATTGCTTGTGCTAGGCCTCGCACCGACACTTGTCACAACTACTTTCCCAATACTGGTGGTCACAATCTTCACCTTAGTAGTAGGGGGAAACTGCAAAACATTTAGAATTCATATTATGAAGCCAAGTCAACAGCAAATGCAACCCTAACGAACTTTTTAAGATGAAGCAGTAGAATCCGGGATGATATAGGCCGTAGTCGAGTAGTTGCGGAGCCTCCGAGATGCAATCTCAGAAGTCTAAGCAGTGCCACTGAAGATGTCGGCAGCAGGCATTTTGAAGAACTCTTTCAGATCGACCACAGCCCATCACCCCGGATTACACTGTCCCATCATTCAACTCCGGCCATGAAAGTCCTTGTATTTATTTTGAAATTCAATATAGTGTATGTATAACGTACAAGACGTACAAGACCAAGAACAGGTCTTGGCGACTTTGGTCCTGGGGTGAAATATCTGGAGTCTCTTGGGGGAGACAACTACAGTCTACCAGGCTGAGTTATGTGCCCTTGACAGATGCATGCAAATGAATCTCGACAGGGAATATAGATCGAGAGAAATTGTTATCATGTCAGATAGCCAAGCAGCCCTTAAAGCAATAACAGCATACAAAATCACCTCACAACTAGTGTGGGAATGTAGATTGAAACTGGACATACTGTCCGGTGCGAATAAGGTTACCTTGATATGGGTGCCTGGGCACACAGGCATTGAAGGCAATGAGGTTGCTGACCAGCTTGCAAAAAGGGGAGCTACCTCCCCTTTTACGGGACCCGAACCTTTTTGCGGTGTTGGGGAAACCCTCGCCCGCAGATTTGTTAAAGGCAAGGAGAACCTGAAAGTGGCTGAATACTGGACCTCATTGCCGGGCCTTCGGCAAGCCAAAATGCTCCTGGGAAGCCACCAGCGCAAAAGAGCCCAAGTATGCATTAATATGAACAGGAGACATCTGCGTGTGATCACAGGATTCCTCTCTGGGCATTGCAACTTGAATGGACATCTGACCAACATAGGTGTCAGAGAGTCTAGAGCATGCAGATTCTGTAACGAAGGAGCGGAGGACCCCGAGCATATCCTCCTTCACTGCGATGCAATCACACGTAGAAGAGCAGCATGCTTGGGAAACTTGCAATTACATGTAAAAGACCTACCACTTCTAAATCCCCTCAAGGTCCTGGCTCTCCTGAGGGAAATAGGCCTCGAGGAACTGATGTAGATATGTAGATTCTTTGTTGTAGGGGGCACAATAGGCCCAATAGGCTTAAGTGCACACAGGTAACACCTGTACCCCAATTAAAATAAAAAATAAGAAATAAAAAAAAATGTATAAATACCTACAGGAGGCGAATTTCCAAAACTTCAAATTTTTCAATGCTTTAAAATGACCCATCCAGTAGGTGAAATTTCCGTAGTTTTTTCAACCTAATACCTTCCACTGTATAGCTTTCAGGCCAACTGGAAGGGCCTTTTGAGCATACGAAAAATTAAGACTGTGCCAGTCGATGAGTCTATTTAATTTCAAAATGCTGTAGTAACGTTTAACATATCCCTTTGAAATTTTTTATGAATTTTCCTAACTTATAACAAAAAATTCTTTGCTGTTGAGAAAAAAATAATGCATAGGATAAGATAGCCTGAGGCCCGAGGGTACCATAGTAGTGTATACACTATACAGAGCTTAAGAAAGCAAAACTGAATTAGATAAAACAAGTAGAAATATAGAAAGAACACAACAAATTTATTTTTATTAATTTAAAACCGACCTTTTGAAGGGACTGGCAAAGAATGAAAGTGTACGAAAATACTTTGTGGATGATGGAATTTTTTACGAACCCCTTGGAACTCCCCCCCCCCCCCCTGCCATAAATACGGCCTTGCATCTAGTATCTGGTTAGTGCAAATATGCAAGTCAGTGACTTGTAGACTGCCATCACTTAATGTCAGCAATGCTTCTACAAGCTCACATCCAGTTTCTGATTCTGATAACAACGCTACAGGAGACACAAAAATATATCGGCACGATGTCTAAAATCTGTTGCAAAAAGTGCAATCAAAATATTTGTAAGGAACACAGTAACGCCATATTCGAAACTTGTCAGCAACGTTTTGGTCCATCTTGTGAGTTAATTAGATGGTTTGAACACCTAAAGTGCCTTTTTAATTTTTATTAGAAGTTCTAAACCTATACTATTGTGCGGGCCCGTGATGAACCTGGGCACGGGCTTGTGTGGCGGTACCTTTCGAATGTTGGGGAAGATGAATGGGCATATGATACAAATGTAATTTTATAATAATTTAATATTGTATAATCAAACTTTTACTAAAATCACTCAAATACTGTGGAGTAAGCGGGGATAACAAAGAAACAAACCTACACACACACACCCCCCACTCCACTAGATGATGATGAATAAGATGACTGATTAGCTTTTAAGTTTTAACAGAGGGTCAGACTGTCAGAGTGCAGAGTCAGTGAGAGCCGGCTCTGGCGGCTCATTAGCTCTGAAGCGAATAGGCAATCGCTTCACTTGAAAGTACACCAGCTCACCGATTCATTTGGATGCGCTAGTCTATGGCCAGGTCCAATACCCACCCCAACTCATCCCACCGACTCGCTTCACTGGTGTCTGGTTCACTTCACTGGTTCACTCATGAGTCAGTGTTAGTGGGCTCTCACAGCACAGAGTAGCCTGACTGAATGCCTAGGGATCCAACGATACTACTGATATAGTACTAGTATCGATACTTTTCTTTCGATACCCGATACTTTTCATTCAATACTTGCAGGTATCGATACCTATTTGCTGGTATTGAATCAATTAATACCTACCACACAACTAAACTTTTTCCCGCTATTTTTTTTAAATTTTTAATTTTTAAAATAGTCACCAACCTGCTGTGTGAGTGTTCTTTCGTAAGCTAAGTACAGAGGTTGGTCTAGGTTAATTTTGCGGGCCTGATTGTTTAGAAATTGTAATTTGCAATTCCCCAATTTTTTTTTATATTGAATTTAAGTTATTTTTAGTCATATGCGTCTAACATTATAGTTATTGGTTATTTTAGAAGATTTATTTATTTATTTAAAGAAGTTACCAGAATTTTTCAAAGGCCCCTGAATACCCTGGGTCCATGGACGCACCCCCGCGAGCTGGCATTCCATTCGATACCAATACCTCATGGTATCGATACTTTTCTTTCAATACAATACCAGTATCAATACCTACCATTCAATACCGGTATCGATACAAGAATCGATACATTTGTAAAAATTTGGATCCCTATGAATGCGAGCCCGATGCCAGGTTCAGGTAATCAGGTATACAAATGCCTTCAAAAGGTCGGCCTCCACTCGCCTCGGACGGGACCCCGGGGAGTCGAGGACAATGGTTAAATGAGGGTGACTATGGAGTATCCAGTATGGTCCGTGTGCATTGTACAATGTATGTGGTCTTCAGTGCCTGACGTGATTTTCTTTTAGTCTTAGTGTCTAATCCCGATATATCCACTTCTAGGGTTCTTTTCCTGGATTCCTGCGCTTTTGCCAAATGGCAAATTCAAATGCTATCCGCAGCCTTACAGGGCACGAGTCACTCTATACGTCCATAGTCCATGTCTAACCAGCAGCATTGACATTTTACGGCCGGACTTACTAGTGTCAGTCTGACTAGTAGTTGTCAAGTCGACTAGAGTTTCATATAGGAGAGATGGGACCTTCGAGCCCGTCAAAAATCTATTTTGGAGCACTGGCGGTGACAGTTCACACGAGCATTTTAGTATACTCCTTTTGAATAAATAAAGTGAAAAGTGTTTGGAAAACCCCAGTATTAAACTAGTCAGTTCTGATCTCTTGTCAGTGCCCCCCCCCCCCTCATAGAAAATTCTAAAACCCCCACTGTTTTGGAGCCTTTTCAATGACTGATCACAGGAGGGTGGCCACAGAAATTTAAAAAAAAACATTTTATGGCGGGAACTGGGAAGTGAATGTCCCATCTCTCCTATATAGAACTCTTAGAGTGTACTCTACTGTAATATGAGTAACCATCGGGAGTCTGTTGGTATGAGTCGACATCCATAACGAAAAATATAATTTTCGAAAGCACATAATATACATATATGGTTCCCTTGTAAGACGCAGACGCTGATCTACGGCCATTGCTAGGAATTTTACTTCAGGCGCTCGCTAAACTAGGCCTACTGTGTTTTTGAAATCAACTGGAGACAAATATTTTACTACTGTATTACTTATTGTGGAATCGGGTAATTTTGGATCAGGCGTCGCTCCTTGCGCTTTTTGTTGTTAGTATGACTGAGGGTACTCGATATGGCAACTTATTATTCACGCGACGAATTAATAGAAGACACCTACTTTAATATACAGTATACTGTAGTGTATAGCTCAGGGTGTCAGGTTAAAAATAACCCGGTTACACAATAGCTAGTCGTACAGACGTACAGTCAACCAATAAAAATCAACAGTCAATACGCTAATCATGTTTACATAAACTTACAATAGCTGCCGGCCCCTCCCATGTGGTGATAGGAGGGGGTGTAATCTGGCTGTTCCCCCCGCTCTTGGTGGACTTGGGCAGCATCTGTTGAATGTCGACATCCTGATCCTTAATCAGTACTGCTATCAGACTATGGGCTCTATGTGTAGCTTCAGCTGAGCCTCTGAAAATTTAAAAGCAGCGTGTAAGGGAGTGTCCCTATTTTCCAAAATGTAAAGGTCAGTTACTGTCCATTGTTTATGAGGACCTAATTACCTGGGGCTGGCCAACCAAAATCAGATTGATACAATGCTATAAGGTTCAGACAAAGCGTTGAGACAGCTGATAGCATGCCTAATAATAAATAAATCAGATCTCAAATGACGTTTATTTTCAGCTGAAATGTCATTAAATATGGACAGTTACGTAGAACTGCAATAGGCCTACTCCGATTACACCGATTAACCGAATTCATTGGAAACTAAAAAAATTAAGCAAAAGCGCGATTTGGCCGTCTGAAAGGATATGAACACAGTCGAACAGCTTACTTATTCGTGATGTTCAGTAAACCGATGACTTAGGGTACTGTACCATTAATCATGTAATTAATAAAGTAAATTTTTAAAATGAGGCGATTTTCTACCGGATTACCGGATCCCGGCACAATCGCAGTCCATCGCCATTGCTTTTAGCGTACCAGGTCCCATTGGCGCCCAATTTACCCAAACATTCATTAATTTTTTATTTACGTACATGCATATCTTCTTGCCACAAACCCCACAGAACTTTTAATTTCACACACCATAAGGTTGGCACAGGTCGCAACCTGAAAATACCCGAACACAGGACTACGTTATATAAACATTTATAGATTGCCCACTCCATAGTCATCTAAAATATTTTGCCACAAAATATCCCTTCTATTAAAGAATGACAAGTTACCGTAACACCCAAGTACAATTAATGATCCAAATAATTCGAGCACAAGACAGAGTGGCCATCCGGTTAGGTCAATATGTATTTCCTAAGTTACTTCACATATTTCTTTGTTTTATAGTTTTTTTTTCGGCTAACACATACAAGTACAGTGTAATTTTGACTGAATATCTTGCTATTAAGAACAAAATATGGCCCATCACGCGATTTCCTTCGAGTTCCCTTTACAATCCAATTGTATCACTCAAATCGTAATTTAACTGAAAAACTTAATATTTTATTTATAAATTACTTGTTTTTTTTGCATCCAATTTTAGATTCAATTTGACTTACTTGATCGTAATAATGCGCTCGCCCTGGCCTTTGCCCTGCTTTTCCACCTCAATGTGCGCCCCCGTTGCAGCACGAATAGCGTTGATGTTACTTCCACCTCGTCCAATGACTCTGCTAATCGCATTTAATGGTACTGACACTTTCTTTGACCGATAGGCAATACTAGAAGAAACATGGTTAGAAACTCATGAACATTAGTAGTCCATTGTGAAATAACATGACAGACAGGCTTTATGACATGAAACTAGTTAATATTTTTAATATTACCATGGCAACAGTGAAAGGAGTCAACTCCCATTTTATGAAGAGCCCCGAGCGGTAATGGTAATGAACATATAATAGGGTTATGGTCCTAAACCCACATAAAACGTGTGTAGCAAATCTGACATTTCCACCATACAAGAAATGCCACTCCGGTTAAGATAATAATAATAATGCGTGTATTTATCAAAAAAAAAAACATTACAAATTTTACTAAACCGGTGCCACAAAGCCAAAAAGGCGCGTTGGGATCACCACATCTTGACATCTAGAGTTCTTTAGGAGAATAATGGGCAAAAATATATTTTTGAATCGCAGGGGCTACCTGCCACGTACCATTGAAAAGACGCGGCAGGATACCCTATAAATTTTTGGCGGAGCGAATCTCTCCTGTATAGACCTCTAGCCACGCCGACGAACCCAGTTTGATTCTCAATCGGCACAATCCAAGAGATACATAAACTTTCTATACATTCTTTCTATTTAGTTCAGAAGAGATGGGACCCCACTCGCTTCTACCAAAAATGTTGCCACGTCTTTTCAATGGCCATAGATGTGACAAGTGGCCCCTGAAATTCAAAAGCAGGCTATATTTCTGGTGGGAAGCGACTGTCCCATTTCTCCTACACACATGGCATGATTAGAAAGAATATCACAACCATAGAATAAATATTTAATCTAAAACGCTGATCATCACTATAGAGCGCCCTATGACTGTTACTACACGAATTACAGGATCGAAGTCTCAAAACATGTGAGTTCCACTGTTTCTAATTTGGCGCTTGAGAGCTTTGGTATTTAACCCATCCCGCGCTAGTCACCATCCCCAAAGCAGTAGAAGTTGCACCTGTACTTAACTTAGGATTATGAAATTTCAGCCGATTGTAAATACTGATCACCATAATTTAACATCAGGCGCGGATCTACAGGGGGGGGGGGGGTGCTATAGTCCCCCCCCACCATTAGGTTCTGATTTTTCACTAGATAAAACTGTATTTTTAACTATACAAATACAAAAGTCATTACCTCTACTATCAATCAACAGATAAAAATCATACAAATACTGCTGTAAGTTTTGAAGTTTTAAACATTTGGCGCCAATTGAACTAACGTAACCTAATTCATTAATTATATTCTGAGGCGGACGCAGCGACCGGCACTGCAGGCAATTGCCCCTCCCCCCCTTTGGAAGGCAGTGTTACTGCACTCAAAATGCGTAAAACCTCACTGTTTCAAAACATTCAACGGGCCCCCCTGTTCACAATTATATTAATTCTCTGTACTATATAAACCTTATTGCTCTGAAAATGCGTAAAACCCCAATGTTTCAGCCCTATTTTTCAAACATTTTCACCCGGGGGAGACCCCCGTCATATCCTCCGAACCCCCTGGTTCATGCGCAAAGGGCGCTAAGGTCATTACTTTAAAAGCTGCGTACGTCCATAAGAACGGCTTACCCCATTTTATACACTTTTACGAAAATGGGTGGAGGGGCGCCAAATTATACACCGCCCCCTTCGAAAACCTATCGTTACGCCACTGAGAAGTGCCTCCCTCTTTTGTGAGATCTGGGGCCGCCTCTGATTATATTGTCAATTTTTTTCAATTATCCTTTTTATTCGTATTAAATATTAGCCCCCTCCTCGGTCTCATTCTAGATCCGCGCCTGCTTAACACTACTATAATATTAACCATTCGTAAGGTGATGTCCAATGAAAAGGAAGGGAAAGGTCCGCTATGTTTTAAATTATACCTGCATTTACAAATAGCTGAGTGCAGGCGCGGATCTACGGGGGGGGGGCACTATCCCCCCCCCCCATTAGGTTCCTTAAAATGCGTAAAACCCCACTCATATTTCCGAACCCTCTGGCTCGTGAGCAAAGGACACTAAGGTAAGCTGCGTACGTCCATTTTCCACATTTTATGAAAATGGTTGGAAGGGCGCCAAATTATACACCACCCCCTTCGAAAACCTATTGTTACGCCACTGACAAGTGCCTCCCCCTTTTAAGAGGTCTGGGACCACCTCTGATTATATTGGCAATTTTTTGCAATTAATTTTTTTTATTCGTATTTAATCTTAGCCCCCTCATTGGTCTCATTGTAGATCCGCGCCTGGCTGAGTGTATTCTATAAAATGCTTGGTACAACCTTATAAAAAAAAAACATAAAATAAGGAGAATTGTGTGATGGCCAAAATTTTTGATTTCGAGATTTCAGTGGGCTTTAAGTTACCAGGAACCCCAAAAAGTTGTTTATACGAAATGTCGGTCTGTTCGTCTATTTGTAGCAAACTACGGTACTCGGTGGATTTTGATGAATGACATGCAGGTGCACAACAATCATGTCTCGGGGCCATTTTTATTTTATTTTAACTACATTTTAGGGGGGATTTACCCACCGAAAACGGTCTTCTTAAAAAAGGCTCGAACCATTTTTTAAATTCACATACCGTATATTGCAGTATTTGCAGTCGTTATTAATGTAGACAAAACCCAATAGGTCGTTTGCCCCTTGAATCTTGATGGCTTGGTTCTGGGGACGAAAAAATACCTTTTCTGTGGAACCTTTCTATCTATACTTTCTAACTTCAGGTAGGCCTATATTTTAGGTGTTCATTAGAGTACCAAAACCGAACACATTGAGTTTTCTGGGGGGGGGGGGGGGCTTTAGGACCCCAAGACTTTGATCGCCCGGAGAAAAAAAAATCGATAAATGGGCCCAAATTAGTGAGGTTTAAAGTATATTATACCCTGGAGAAAATAAATTGATAAATGGACTCGAATTAGTGAGGTTTTATACGAATATATTACCCTGGAGGATAGGGGGGCCCGGGGGTATCCCTAGGAGAAAAAAAATTGATGAATCAGGGAGGTTTTACGCATTTTGCAGGCAGAAATTTTTTGAAAAATAGGTCTGAAATATTGCGGTTTTACGCACTTTGAGTAATATATTTTTGTGAAAGTACTTGGTCCATTTGTTGATTTTTTTATGTAATATAAGCATACTAAGAATTAATTTCCCTTTCATTATTGTGGACACTATGCCTTTCGCCTTCATAACGTCTTTGTCACCAGAAATCCTGGGGGGGGGGGGGAAGGGGCTTAGCCCAGGACATTTACTGCAATGTTTGCAAGCAGTAGAAAATAGAGATATTATAACGACGAATAAGCCTACCATTGAGGGGGGTCCGGGGGTCTCCCCCGGAGAAAAATTTGGAAAAAATAGCTCTGAAGTATTGGGGTTTTAAGCATTTTGAATAATAACATTTTTGTGAAAGTACTTGGTCAATATGTTGATTTTTTTCATGTAAAATAAGGATACTAAGAATTAGTTTCCCTTTCATTATTGTGGATACTATGCCTTTAACCTCCAAAACGTCTTTGTTACCAAAAATCCTGGGGGGGGGGCTAAGCCCCCCCCCCCGGACCCCCCTATTTACGCCAATGCCTTAAAACAAAACAAACGTCAATGACAAAATCACAAATGAAGTACATTCGCCGGTGGAATGGCCGCCTTTATAAATCATTTTGCCTGCGCATTGTAGAACACAATTTATTTTGTTTCGTTTTTAAAGGCAGACCAGGTTCTATGATGATCCACTCTCAATTTTACCCACGACGATTTAGTCTAATGCCACCTATATCTAATCAATATTGGACATACTTAGCTTATGGTTTGGCACGATCTATTCTGTGGTATTATCGCTGGTTCAATAAAAAAAAAATAATAATAATTAGAAAATAGTCACGAATATAAATAACGAATAGTCCAACGTTCTATAAACTTAGCCCACTATTGGCTACATGCGCTGAAATGTCAACATTCGTTAACAAGAAAAACAACGCAGTATTGTATGTACTGTATATATTTTCAAAAACAGAAAATTTTAAAAACTAAATTAATGCAATATGGTATTAGTCGGGTATAAAAAAATCTTCTTTACAGCAATACTTAAGCTTCGAAATAAGTATGTTACTGACGATTTGCGCTGTTATTGAATTGAAAACTACACAGTAAACCTTACTGTACACATGAAAACAGATTTTTTTAAAAATGGAGCCCCAACTTCCCTCCAGAAATGGTGATGGCCGACCCGGCAACGAACCAGCTGGTCTGCCCGAAGGAATTAGACCCTTGTGTGGATAGGAGAGCTTAACTGTGGTGTGAACAGAACAGGGAGGAGGAAAAGGCCTATAGGGCAAAAAACCTCCTCGATTAGAATATAGAAGGTAAGCCTGAAGTTTTATGTTTAGCCTACAATAGGTGTATTTTGTTACACGAATACGGATTTGCATTACTTCATCTGGTGCATTATGTTACCAAATGGGCGGAGCGCATTAAATACCTACCGCCATGTTGGGAATGTTTGTGTTAAATATTAAATAATATTCGACATAGCCCATGTCTACTGCTTACAATATATTATCATAATACGTTCATTTTCTTACATTTCTCACTTCTTTTCCACCTGTGTTCCTGTTGAAAATCAAGGCAACTTCTCGCAATACAACAAATTTGTATGGCATATAAATTGAAAAAAACGTGAAGGGTATAAAAACACTGCAAAGTAGGAAGTGCATTAAAATGTGATTCATTTTTATTGTCAACTATCGCGAACATGTCAAACCGAATTAAGAAAAACTTGTTGCTTTCCTATTTCTACGTAGCCTAGTATAGTGTTAGGAAAGCTTTGTGATAGTAGAAGTTTTCGATTTCGAGATTTCAGTGGATTTAAACGTTTTGAGGTCCCAAAAACCCCAAAAAGTGATTTTTACAAAATATCTGAATCACCGATTTGTGGGCAAACTACTCGATCGATTTTAATGAAACTTGACAGGTAGGTTCAGTAAAATCATGCATCGTTTTTATTTTTTAAATATTTTGGAGTAACTCAATTAGGGGGGGGGGGTACCCTACAAAAACTAATAACATTTTTTCTCATAAGGGTCTCAAACGATTTTCATTTAATTCGCATAATATTGCAGTCGTTATTTATGTAGACAGAACCCAATAGGTCACTTGCCCCTTGATAGTTTGGTTCAGGCGGGCAAGAAAATAAACAGATTTTCATGAAAAATTACTAAAAAATAAAGTTTTCTGCGGAACCTTCCTATCGAGGCTTTCAAAATTATGGTATGTTTTAGGCATTAAATCGAGTAAACAAATGGAATAAGATGCTTTCCTATTCAAAGTTAGGGTTTTGCACAAAAAATTATTTTTTGAGAAAATTATGGATAATTCATGCCCCAATACATTGCATACCCTGCCATTATTACTGTGTTGAAATGTACTGGTCTGCCCGTTCTGGACTACGCCATCGTGTCATTGATCAGTTCAGCGCTTTGGTATAGGGAAAGTCGAGGCAACTGAAAGTTAACCCTAGGACAATTGTTTACCATGCAACTACTCATATCATCTATCTCGGTATCTACACTAATTGATAAGGAAATAGAAAAGGATGTAGGGGTTCACTCGCACCGGTCGTTTTTTATTGGTTTCACATATTTTTTGTAGAATTCAAATGACATTCACCACAATTCATTGCGATGAATAGTATCAGATATCATCCATCAAGCGCGGCCACCATCGTGTTCCTAGTAGTAGTATTTTGGAGAAAATAAGGACTCAGTCCGCGGATTGAGCACATAAGTCCTTCCGTGAGTCCCTGCCAAAACCAGTCCCCATCATGAGATACAATGTTTAACCCGCAGTCACCGTCAGCTTGCGCAAAACCAAAATGCTCCAGTCTCCACCAAATTCCACTAATATATGCCAACCCTGTTCTCGTCCACTTTTACAAAAACGGCACTCTGGGTCTGTCGCGACACCAATGCACGGAAGGGTCTATGTTCGGTGAGGAGGGCAACTACTTTACGTGCACCATTTCGACCACAGCGTAAAAGTTCATGTGTCAGCTTTTGAGTGTCCGTGAATAAACAGTCGCGAGTGTTTCAGCGACTGTTCACTCCATTCATATGAGAATTGAGTTTCCACCCAGCCTTTGACCATCGACCGCACACGATTCCATGAGATTGGCGGAAGGGGTTCTGGGCCAGTCACACACAGAAATGGAGGCTGCTACCATGTCAAGTTCATCAGCCGTTTCGTTGCTAAGGAATCCCACATCCACATAAGGTTTACCTCGTTGCTCACGGAGACATTGTTAATAATGATTTTGGCCACAAGGACAGTACTAGAGTTGATAATGATGATAATGCTTTGAGCGCAGCTTGGCTGTCATTACAGACAACGATTGTTCTATTATGGATGTCAGCACATGATCTGAGAGCCTGTTCGATCGCGTATGCGTCAGCTTGAAACACTGAAACCCATTTACTTTCACCGTTTTCCTACGGTGTGGCTTCATCGGCCCAGGTATTTCTGACTGGGAAGACGTTGCTTTAACACGTATCTTTCGGCATGGAGAATTCGGGAACTTTTGTAGTTGACACGGATTGCCCTCAAACCGAAATTTTATGTAGCCATTTGAGTTGAGTCAGTCATAAGAGAGCAATGTTCACCTTCAAGATACATATGCAAAGGGGAGAGATTCAACAAGATATTGATGGCAGCGGTTGAGGTGGTTCTCAGATCTCCCGTAGCTGCCAAATCTACTAGTCTTTGTAGCCGTTTAAGGCATTATTGACCGTACTGCAGAGACGCACTTTTTCAACAAGTTAGGCCGCTGTAAGACAGTATTGGTCGAATTATTAAGATGTACAGTAGACGAACAATGGGTGGTTGAATAATTCCCAAGAGCTGGCAACATTTGCGTAAACTATGGAAGACAGATGTCGCACTTTTTATAGTTGTGTTCACTGGCACTGCCCATAGCAACTTACAATCAAGATGTACACCTATGTATTTAACACTGTCACTCAGCGGAATATGAGTCTTTTGGCTTAAGAACAGTCGAGCAACAATGTTTACGTCTTCTAGTGAATAGAGATGATAGCTAGGTTAATTAATAAGCCTCTCTTAGGCGCTTATTCCACCTACGTCAATAGTCAATAGTAAATGAGGTATTGACGTGGTAGCAGACATTAAAGCCAGTCTAAAAATGTCTACTACCACGTCAAAACCACATTTACTATTGACTATTGACGTAGGCGGAATATGCGCCTTATCACACCAACTGGTCACCATCGACAAGGCATTACTCATTACGTCAAAAATTAAGCAGGGGACATTTCCTGATCACAATATCATCAGCGCATCCGACAACAAACACTCCTATACTCTATAACATCTTCCAAAGACCATCAATAACAATATTCCAAATGGCTGGTGACAGAACACCACCCTGTGGGTATCCTCATTTTAAGGCCCCTATCATATTGGCATATATATATATATATATATTTATTGAATTTTTTTGTTCTATTACTCAGCCAACCTAGCGGAGTTAAGGCTATAAGCCTCCTCTTACACTCAACTAGGTAAGCCCGGGACCGCATGCTTTACATGCCCTCCGAAGCATGGCCAGAAAATATGGCAAGTGTCGGACTCAAACCAACAACCATTCGGGTGAAAGTCGGAGTCTGTACCATTACTCTACATGTCCTGATATATATATTATGATATACATAAATATATATATTAGGCATCTCCTCTGTATGATATAAAAATGCAATTGTTAAGTGACGAATTAGGTTGGTTAATAACATCTTTATAGATATATAGACGTGATTAACCAAATTTCTAAGAACAAGGTGTAATAAAAAAAATGGATGCTCTAAACTCTTCTTAGTTTTTAAAACGGAAAATGCATCCTCTGTAAATTGGGTTAAAAATTATTTATTTTTCAGTCTTTTCTTTACAGTCTTCTTCGTATCACTCGATGATAAGGCAGTGCGTTGTATGCAGGCGGGTCAGATCACTCAACGACGGTGACCCTCTCTTCCAGCGGGTGATACTCGTCATCACCTTAATACAGTGAAAACAAGCTCTTTAGATTAGCCAGTTAAGTACGCAGAAACTTACTGCACCTGGTGAATTGTACGTTCGTTTCTTAATTGCCACCATTCAATTTTTTATGTTGCAACCCAACAACGAGGAAACGCATCCATTGCAATTTCCTAAATCGCCACGAGTTTGTCCGGAAAGTAATGTCAGCGAGAAATGAAAAAAGGTTTTTACTAATTCTAAGTGTAGAAATCTTTGGTAATTTTCGAAGTACATTCCTCCTGCGTCCACACACCGACTCCAGCGGGTCTTCCACGCATCAAACGCCGCACGATAGTCCTTTTCTGAAATCGCCTTCAGAGCGTCGGTGCAAGCCTTCTGAATGTTTGGCAGCATTGATCCAAAATGTTGTCCCTTCACCTGAGTTTTGAGGAGGGGATACGGGAAAAAGAAAAAGGAACGTGGAATGCTCTTCGCAGGTGTCCAAAAGTTCCTTGCAGGTTTTGACGCGATGGGCTTTTTGATCGTCTGTTAGCACTATTGGCACGAGCTTCGCGCACACCTTCCTCATTTCTAAAGACTCCGACAAAATTTTGTGAAAAATGGTTTTAGTAATGTCTCATTTATCGGAAATCAAACGGACACTTACACGACGGTCAGCGTTCAACAAGTCACGCACATTGCCGTCGGCAGTGGAGGTTGATAGCCGTCCAGCTCGGGGCTCGTCGCTGACGTCTTCCCGACCTTCTGCGAAGGCCTTGTGCAACCGGATAATTTGCCTATCTGAAAGACAATCGTCTTCGAAAGCCTTCTTCAACATTGTAATGGTTTCCGCAGCACTCTTCTCCAGTTTTACACAAAACTTGATCGCCATCCGTTGCTCAAGCGAACGCTTTTATTTTCTTGTTGAACCGGGTTACTGTAACGACTCACATGGAACAACAGATATGACCACAACAACGACCGGTAGCCAGCTGACGCTTGTTGGAACTTGTTGCCAGATCCCCCCACCACAATCTGAGCCAGTAAAGCTTGTGCGTAGTCTCCGTAAAAAAAAAAATTCACTGACATTACTTTCCGGGCAAACCCTGTACTCTATTTTATTATCATTGGTTGTGGTCTGGCTGCATATCAGGACCGACGTTAAAGGGACCAAGCCCGCGAACAATAGTAACCATCTTCCACGTTCCACCTCCAGCAATTTTTGGCGGTTTTATAGCAGATAGCTCCACCCCAACCAAACGGTTCTTCATTTTGACATTTTTTAGCTCATATCTCTAGAATAGGGGCAGTTTGGATTTAGATATTTAGAGACTCGTATTTCACTTGACCTCAGAAACCAATTTCGGTTCTATTTTGTTACAATTGGTTGTGGCATCCTAACACACTCTGACACTCACACCATTTCAGTTCCATCAAATCTGAAGTACTGCATGAGTTTGTAATTTACCATGAGCAATATAAATACTTTTTATGTTATCCATTTTGGAAAGAGCTAGGTGTGTGACATTAACCTGTCACTTACAGACTAACTTAATTATACTAATAACGATCCCCTGTGATGAATACACATACAGCACTGCCTGTGGCTAAAGGAAAGTAAAATGTTTAAAAAAAAAAAAAAAAAAAAAATTGAACTGCAAAATTGGGATAAATATATTACTTACTTACTTACTTACTAGAAACACTGCTGCTTGCTGAAACTATAGATGAGCAGTAGCATACTAAGCGAATACGCCTAATTACCTACGTCCGTTAAACAATTATGATGTAAAAAGCGCCAAGTTCGTTAAAATTGATTAATAAATTGATAATATTGGGGTTCGTCGAGTCTAATGTTAAGGATGTCGGATGTTCGGAGTCACGCATCAATAAATTTTGAGACAAAATTCTTGAGGTAATTCGCAGGGGCTTGATGTGGTGACCCAGGGAAACGGCACACAAAAACATGCAAATACCCCAATGGATGTGTTAAGGTTAAGCTGTCAGACAGACACAAAAATGCGCGTGGTTCCTGGCTAAAATTCGACCTTTGAAGCCATTTATCATAAAAAAAGAGTAATAAACGGAGTGAGGGCGACGGCAGGAGGCTAGGAATAGAAGTGAGAAAGGAGTGACGAAGGTTCATAAAGCACTTAAATGAATGTCGGTGAGAAATCCTTGGGCTAATTCAAGAGTAAAATAAACATTTTAAAATTACCTTGTGGTTTTTATGCAAAGATTGATAGTTGAAGTATTTATTAATTAATTAATTTTTATCAATTTTATCATGGAGGGTGGCGAGGTTTAGTTCTAAAAAGCATTTGCTCTTGTTTTATTTCTTTATTTCATTTTTAAAAAAAACAGGACAGGACACCCCCATTATCTTTTTTGCGTTAAGTCAAACTTACCGGGAAAAATCGATCGTAGAGCAAAAAAAATTAGTTCAAATTCCTTATAAGAAGTGTTACCAATTGACCACAGTTTTCAAAAACCGTCCACCCGTAAGTAACCTATTGGTCGAAGTTTAATAACTGCGACCAATAGGTGCTAGTGACGGCCTTAAGCTGTGCATCAAAATGCAAAGGAACATTTCTTCTAAGGGTTCTATCCTAATTAATAGCTCTACGAACTAAATTTCTAGCGAAATATGATTTTGTGCACATGTAAGGTTATATCCCTCCGATCGTCTCTTAATCAAAAAAAAAGAAACAAGTCCAGAGACTCACTTTCTAGTGACTTCTTTCCAGCCTTCCTCGCGTTTCCCCGCACCTTTAGGACTTGTATTATTCGTTCCTGTCTTTGCCACATTCTCCTCATGGTGGTTCCTATAACAAACAAAATTTTAGCAACGTGCAAAATGCAGTTAACGCAATTAAAATTTTTGAATTCGCAAAATAATGAATTGGGTTGCTTTTTGAGTATGTATAGGTTTTTTTTTTTTTAAAAAAAGTTTTGTGTACACATTTTACAATAGTACCGTAATATTTTAGCCGTGAAAGAGACAATAAACCCGTTATGGAACATGCACGACATTTTACAAACCCAAAGGCCCAGGAAGACCGACGATTGATAATTATGCACTGGTTGGTTAATGGCCATCAGTAAAAAAACGCGATAGTGGCATGATGCAAAATGTGCCAAAATGAAAATATATCCAACATGAATATTTAATACAATGAAGTAGCCCATTTTCAATGTTGCGAAACCACATTCGGCAAATCACTTAATTTTGAGGAACATACCACTACACTGGAGCAACAAAATATTTTACTTAATGTAAATTCCGCAGTTGGGTAGCTTGCTTTAACAGATAATAAAAATAAGTTGGGCGCTTGGGGCCCGTCCTTCGTGTCTGGTCGACCACTTGTCACATGTGAATTTAAACCTAGTGTGCCCTGACACCAAACACGACAGCTTCACCTCACCTTGTCACAACACAGAGAACCCAACCAACTGCACAACTTCCCACTGTCAACGACGCAAATGCGCTTAACAAAATCAAAAAGTTTATCCTATGGAACTACAGTTGCAGAAAAGAAACCAACTTACTGGTGATTATAATTTGCATTTTTTCTAGAGCCCTTATTTGCAGGAACATAGGTTTCATTGCCAGTGGCTTCAAAGTCTTCTCTGTCTGCAGGGTGTCTGGGGGGCTCTCTCTGTTCCACCGTATGCCTCTGGGACACTTCATTCGTAAATTGCTGCTGAGACTTCGCTATCTTAGTCAGTCGAGTGTTAGGTGATACGGGTATCGATATCATCGTCCTAAAAAAGCATTATCTATTTGAGAAACCTTACTAGTGCACCTTAAAACTGCAATTTTTTTTAATTTAATATTATCCACCTGTGCCTTAACTGGGTTCGCACTACTATAAAGTGGGAGGAACTGTCGGCATTACTTCAGGAAGACTAGCACAGGTTTGTGGTTACTGTAATTATATCATCCAACTTAGCTCTATTCCAATTATTTCCCACATTGGGTTTTAGAAATGATTGAAATAGCCCGAAGTATGGTTTGAACGCTGGCATACTAGCACAATTCAAAGCATTGGCACATGTTTCAATGTGCCATGCCACATAGAAGTGATTAATGGCAATTTATGGCACAAGAGTAAACTCACGGTTCCATCATCGTCTTTTCTGCAGCCGCCCCTTTCTTTTTCTTCTTCTCCTTTCTTTTGCTTGCCGCAGTCTCTTTGGGCTTGGTGGCATCATTGGAGGAACAGGAACCCTGACTATTGGCGTCGATACCGCTGTCACCTTCTTCCTTATCCGCAGGAACAGGTGACGCAGAACTCAACCGGTCGTCTGCCGCCCGCACCTGAGCCTCTTCTGTCTCCCCATCGTCTTCATCATCATCATCGTCCGAGTCCTGTTCCGTTTTCTTGTTCTCCTCAAACAACTTCCTCCTTTCCTCTTTCTTTTCCAATTTCTTCTTTTTCTTTCGTTCACGCCGTCGCGCCGCTGCCGCTTTCTTCGACTCTTCACGCGTCTTTTCCATATCTAGCTCCTCAAGAAGAATGGATGCATTTTTATTCGCCTTTGCCGACTGCAAATCTTTGGCTGCTCGGATGATTTTGACACACTCGTTGGATTTGTCGAGTAACTCTTTATCACTGACTGTCGCGATGTACCTCGTCATTTCCTGGTCGCTAGGAAACTGCGTCACGTGGTTTACCATCCACTTGACGACTTTGACGTGACCTTTACGAAATGCAGCCATGAGACAAGATACCTGAAATCATTTGAAGTAGTCCCAGGTTAGAGAGTAATTGTTATATAGTATTTCTATGTGGGGTTTACATTACTGTTACACACATATTTTCAAACAATACTATTGTTCAGTTCTCGCCTGAAACCCCGCCCCACCAAATACAGCTGTTCTGAACACCTGGGAAACCTGTACTATTATATGGTGCCGAAGCGTGGACACTGTCAGATCGTGACCGCAGAATGCTATCGGTCTTCGAAAAAAAAAATGCTTCGCAGGATCTTCGGAGGTCCTATGATTAATTCTAATGAAATTCATCCCATCTACAATGCTCCAATTGTTGTCGACGATCTTAAGACTCAAAAGACTTCAGTGGATCGGCCACGGACACCGTATGCCCGATAGCAAACCGACCAAAGCTGTTTCAGAAACCACCCACGTTGAAAAAGCGTTTGCAGATAGTTTTTTGAAACACATTTTGTGTTGTTTTTTCCCAGTAGCACCGTTGTACCAGCCAACTTTTTTTTTAAATTAAAAGTGACATCTTCCACCCAAGATTGGGTACAGCCGCATATTGCGCATTCACTAAATTTCAAAATTCACAAAAATAAGAAATCGAAGGAAACAGTAAATCACAGCCATACCACACGATACATAGAAACACAACCACTAGTAGAAGTCAGACCCAAAACTACCTTAATACAGAGACAAACAGAATTCACTGGATTACATTTATACAACAAACTTCCCCTTGAGATTAAAACAGCTAAAAATGTATCACTATTTAAAAGAAATTTAGACAAATGGCTGCGAACAGAAGTTACTAACAACCTGGATTAACTATTACCTAACTTACTAACTACCTATTATAGCAAACTGATACAACTAACCTGATTTATTAACTACTACTAACCAATAATTATTTAACTACTGTATTTGTATTGCGGTTGAATCACATATACTGTGTATCAAAAAGCGTAAGCCGCATACGGGCTGACTGAAGCCTTGCGGTATATAATTTTATTGTAGTGTACACTCTGTATCGAAATTGGATCAATATAATATAATATAACTAATAAATGTAAAAATAAAAACATAATCACCTTTCGGTTGTCCTGAGAGTCGATATCCGCATTTAACTTATAAAGCAGTTCGACGACAGCAGAATGGCCGCCATTAGCTGCCAGCCAGAGTGGGGAGTTGCCCTTCTTGTTCTTGACCTCAACCTGGGAGTTCCTGGAGAGAAGTAGCTCGACAAACCGCACGTGACCCTTGTCGGCGGCGATGGTGAGCGCGGTGTCGCGCGAGCTGGGCACGGGCGCGGCGTTCACGTCGGCGTGCTTGTCAATCAGCACGCGGCCCACCTCCACGTAGCCACCACTGGCCGCCTCCATTAACGGCGTCAGCCCCGTCTGCACGTGCATCAATTTCAAATATGAAACTACTGTCTATTAGTAGTGTGTAACTCCACGTGGAGTCTCATACGGACTGAATCAGATCTCTGTCAGCGGACATAACTCCACGACGACTAGTAAGTCCGAGCCCATTGAGTCCATTAAGTTTAGTCTGGACTTACCGAGTTTCAACTCATCTCAATGCATGAACACTGGGCGTGGACTCAATGCAACTACGGCAGGTCAGTGAATCTGTTACGCGCGTATCGTAAGATACGTAACTTTTGATAGCTCATATCGAATTCTCAGTCGCGTTGCAGTCATTTTGGGGATAGGGCTTGGTGAATGGTTGGTACAACCCTACAAGGTCTACTTTAGAAGATTTCTATGATCTGACGTGACTAGGGGAAAGCCATGCACTTTCGCTTCCGAAATCGACAAGAAATCGCTATGGCTACAATGGAAAAGACTTCGGCAATCGCGACTGCGAGAATCGTCGGTGTGTACCGGGCCTATTATATTAATGAATGACACCACGCTGTAATATTGGTTTCAAAGTTGCTGATGATATGGCAAGTATGCGAGATGTTCTACTAATCATTTCAGCCTGGATAGAATGAACATTACCAGTCAGCTGCTACCTACTTATACTTATTATAAGTTCTGCGCCCAATTAGGCGGACTTAGCGTACTGTGAGGCATGAAGAATAAAGCAAGAGAGTCCAGTGAGCAGTTGGAGTAAGTCCGATGGTCATAAAATGTAAAATGTGCGGAGTTCCACATCACTACTGCCTATTAGCCATATGCATAGCTTTTGGAAGCATAGTGGTTCTTACTGGCAATCTTGACTTTCAGTCCGACCAATCAGAACGCTATGCTCCATATACTCACTTATCTCAATGGCCATGTAAATGATAGATATTGCCAGAAGCCTGTCAAGACTTGTCACACTTGCTGGTCTGATGTGAGCAAGTGCGAGAGGCGGTTTTTTAGTTACTACACTATGTGTGAACGAGTGTTATTTTTTGTGTATTTGCAATTGTTTTTGTATTTATAGCTTTGTAACACTAATTAACTAGCCCTCTAGTTGAGTGTAAGGAAGGGCCCGAAGGCCCGAACTCCGCTAGGGGAGCCTAGTGCAATAAAGAAACAATTATTATTATTATTATGATAGGAATATATAGCGAAGCAAAAAATAACGACTTGGTTCACCTGAGCTAAGGAAAGAGTAAGAAAAAAGGGGACGCATCCCCTCTTTTAACTATAAGGAGACAAGTCTTGAAGAATAACAGATAATAGTATCATTAATAATACTTTCTTCTCTAGGGGGCGAAATAGGCAATAAGGGCTTCAGTGCATCCGCTAACCTACGTGAGTTCGCCAAAATAAATTCCGCTATTGCACCACGAAGCCCAACTATTCCTACTAATAGAGGCGTCTTGTGCAAAGAAAAAACCATCAAGAATACGTTTGATATAGACTATGAGCCGCAATTTAAAGAATGGACTACTTTCACATAGTAATCCACAGAGTATGGACGTTAAATCCCAATGTTTTCATTGGTTAATCAAGAGAACTACTGGTTGGGCGCAGGCATTTTCCTAAAAGTTATCAATTGAAAACACAGGAAAGAGTAGAGTTCCCAACATTGTACAATAAACCCACAAAACATTTTAATTCAACATACCTTTGCTCGGTGTTCTACATTGGCCTTCCTGTCCAACAGGAGACTAACAACTTCGTGTCGACCTTGGAAACATGCTAGAGTAAGGGCAGTATTTCTATTGGTTTCTATCTGAGCGTTGATATCGCTTCCCATGTCTAGTAGTAACTTAACTGCTGCAACATGACCATTCATACTGGCGAGCATCAGCGGCGAGATGCCCAACTGCAGGAAAGAACAACACAAAAAGAATGATACACCTCCCTGTTACACATAAGCACGTTTTTTACCATGAAGGAAAATTATGAACCAGACATAAATTAACAATCCCGCAACTTTGTTTGAAGAGTTTTAGTATTGCAATAGATTATTATTTTTTTCCTTATTTCAATACAGTACTAATACTATAAAATACTAAGCAAACAAATATTAAGGATAAATGCATTTTAACAGTCCAATAAGGCCAACAAAGACAACGTTTACATAGGAATCCAACATGGTGGGCTTCGCCCTGATTGGTGGGGCGCAATTGCTAATATATACCATAACACCTCATGTAGGGAATGCGAATGGGTCATTTGACATAAACCATAGCCACACGGAGGAAGTGCTAATAACAAGGCGGCTCATTGGGCACAAGCGGCTGACATATGGTCACTTGATGACGGGTTCTCCGCCTACAAAATGTCCAAGATGCCAGGTTCCACTGGACAAAAAACAGCTGCTCCTCGTGAGCCCTACCTATACTGCCATATTTCTCTCATAATTTCTCTATTAGCAATATTTTTAGGGATGCCACTACTTTTTCATGAGCGATGAACATGTGTTCAGACCAACCTTTCAGTTTTCAACTTTTATAATTTTATTTTTCTCCATAGTATAATAAATATTTAAAAAAAAAAAAAAAAAAAAAAACATTACTTCCACAGACTCCTGTTTCTGTTCCAGTAAACTATTTTTTAAAGTCTATAAGACGCTTTAACCCTCCATTATACTGAAACATCATAACAATAGGCAAAGGCAAACTGTTTTAGGACCCGGGACAATCTCGTTTTCCAGTACGCTCTTGATAGCAGTTTGCCAAACCACACGATCCCACGCACAACGCCTTAGTAAACAATTGAACATGAAACAAATAAAGGCAAACTGTTTTAGACGGTCCCTGGATAATTTTGTTGCCCAGTGCTCTCCTGCAGACTGATCACGGCGATTTTTAATACTGGGGTTAATATATACCATGTCAAGTGATGGTATTAATTCAATTGTTTCAAATAAATGAACAGCAAATTTCAGAATTTTTAAATTTTTGATTTTGGTTGTCGTCGCAAGAGTGCTAAGGGCGGAAAATTCAAATTGTGTCTATTTAAACAATTGAATGATCTTCAGCTATATTTTTGTTGAGTTTCTTCATTTTTCCTGCCATAGATTTAGACAAATTATTTATAATCCTTAATACATTAATTCAAAATTAAAACTTGTTTATTTCTAGGGCGATATGTGTTTATATATATATTACGAATTTGCTATTTATATTTGGCAGTGTATCCCTCCTAAAGCGTACACAGAATATGACACTCCCTGGACCCCGCCCCCGGGGAAGACCGAAATTGACACTCCCCAGAAAAATCGAAGAAGACATAAGGACTCTCGCCCTGAACAAAGAAGACGCTCTAAACAGAGTTGTTTGGAAACGCCGCTGCCGTGCCGCCGACCCTCCCTGAGGACAAAGGCGATGTAAAAGTAAAGTAAAAGTAAGTAGTGTCGTGTCAGTTCAGTTCTTCAGTATTGCCAACATCACAATTTAAAAAAATTCTGAAATTTGCTGTTCATTTATTTTATACAATTGAATTAACACCATCACGTGACATGGTATTATATTAACCCCGGTATTACAATCGCCATGATCAGGCTGCTGATAGCAGTTTGCCAAACCACACAAGCCCAAACACAACGCCATAGTACACAATTGAACATAAAATAAATAAAGGCAAACTGTTTTGGACGATCCCTGGGCAACCTCGTTGTCCAGTGGGCTCCCAATAGGCAATAAAAGTGCCAAACTACATGGGGCATACCAACCAACCCCACTCAGGACCACACTACTGTATTATCATAGGAACAGGTAACGCGTAAGCCCTAAAGAGTCTTGACAACTAATAAAGGGATAAAGTGCACTTTTTCCTATAAGATAAGTATCACAGCCATTAGCAATTGCGGCTCACCAATCAGAGCGAAGCCCACCATGTTGGATTCCTGTACGAAAGTTGTCCATTGGGAAATCTTGGAATGAAAGGTAACCGGCAGTTTTTTCATGCAAATCTTCCCTATAACATCACATAACCTGCAGGGAACTCTTAGTTCCTTGAAATGTGCCCAGCCACATAAAGACAGCAAGGAAGAAAAGAAATTAGCCCGTGACCTTCCCTTCCGAGGTTAAATCCTTATTTTACTACACTCATCAAATGGAGAAAAACCTTACTTCTTTGCCATGACACTGACACTTCGCCGGCATTACCTTGCTGCCAGTTCGGCTATTGATCTCCGCGCCGTGATTGAGGAGTAGCTTGATGATGTTGACATAGCCTCCTGAAGCTGCAAGACTGAGGGGTGTATAGTCCGACACATTCCTATGCTCTTTGTTTGCCCCTTTGTTCAGAAGGAGCTCGACGACTTCGTACCTGCCTCCTGAACACGCGAGGGACAAAGGAGTGTCTTTGGTTCTCTCTGACTGTGCCTCAATGTCAGCTCCATGGTTCAGAAGTATTTCCACCACCTGCAAATAAATTATGCAATCAATAGCAAGCAACAAACGACAAGGAGGTAGGATTATCTGCCAAACACTGCATTTTGTTAACATAAACATATTGTCTTGCAGTATTTTTTGTTGTTGAAATTGAAGCAAAAAGAAATTTAAATGATTGAAAAAGCATGTGTCAAATCTCCAAGAACACTTATGAAATGTCTTCTCTCTAGTACTACAGCGATAATAAAATAAAATAGATGACGCCTCATTAAAGCTATGTAAGGGCGATAGCGATGAAATGGAAACGTTACCAACATAAAAAAAAACGGCAAATGAACAACTCAACAGGCAGGGGTGCCAACAAATTACAGGCTCCCTTCCCCTGACACGGGCTCCGTTCCAATAGTTCAATGACTGTGAAGCCTCTAGTGACTACTAATACAACAGGCAATGTAAATCCAATGGATCTGTTAAACATAGTAGTTGTCACGTACTTCGAACGTAACAAGTACACATACCTTTTCGTGACCAGCGGTTGCAGCAAGGATGAGTGGTGTAAAACCCTTCTTGTCCCTGTGCTCGATGTCTGAGCCGCGGGAGAGCAAGAGATCGACCAGTTCTTCGTGGCCACCAGCGCACGCCAGCGTGAGCGCGGTGTCGTGGTTACTGTCTGTCTCCGAGTCCACGTCCATGCACGCGGACAGCAGGGGCGGCTGCGGCGTGCCCCCGCACTGTACGGCCCCGAACGCCCCGGGGCACTGCGCAAGACCTGCAACCGAATAAGAATTAGTCATAGGTCAGTCATTAAGTAACCAAGTTGATGAAACTGATAGAAACACATAGTTAAACATGTCGCCCATAAAAATAGGTTGCCGCATCCGAATTATTCTAGAAAAATTAAAAAAACGCTCTAAAAAAACTAAAAACAGACAAAGAGGTCCAATACTTGGCATTAGGACGCTTGTCGGTGTAAACAGAATCCACCGACTCACCAAATTATTATGCAACATTTCACGGATACAATGAAATCACTGTGCATCCAGTATACATACTGTATATAGGCACATTGACAGCACATTCAAGCAGCCAATTTATACGGGCCGAGCGCTGACACTTCGGGGAAGAATATAACAAATAAAATTTAGCTAGTCAGTGGCACTTGCATGTTACTGCCACTAAAGTTCCGTATAGGGGAGATTCGCTTCCACCAAAAATATATTTTTGAATTTCTGGGCTATCCGCCACGTCTCCTTTGACCAGTCATTGAAAAGACGTAGCAGGTGCCCCCAGCATTCAAATTTCTTTTGACAGACTCGAATGCTAGAACTCTATATACCACCATTTTATCAGTTGTTGAAATTAGTTCTTTTCATTCTACAGTTTTGCACAGGGTACCCGAAATTTTCAAAACGGGTGACACAATTAACGAATGAACGTAAAGAAGTTTAACAAAATAATTTCGACACTTGCCCTCTTCAAATTGAAAGTAAGAGCTCCCCTTGAAATCGCTATTACAGCCAACGCCAAAATAATTGATTCTCAATCCTTCGGTAATAGCTGGACATTGACAGGCAGGAAATTTTCTACAGCCCATCACTCAATCAGTTCTGAATGTAACACAGGTAACGCACAATACTAGCAAATGCCTGTAGCTGCTTTAAACTGCGAGCATGAAACCTATAAAGCCAAGAAACGTGCGTTCTTCTCAGTTCTACAATCTCCATTCATTCGTACGGAAAACAATTAAGACAATCTACACACTTCACAACGTGTTAGACATAGACTAGAGATTTATTTTGCTCGGGGCTTAAAGTAGGCTCAGGCTATCTACGAAGGGCGTTCAATAATTTAAGTATGAATCAAGCATCTGATCCACAGAAATTGCCCAATGTTTTTCAATATAATCTCCATGTAGTTCAACACAATATGTATTCTACATCCCCTCAAGCGATATTTATAACCCCTTAAAAAATCTCTTCCGACTGCTCTGTAAAACCGGCCTCCAACGCTGTCTATGCCAGAAGAGAATAGATTTCCACGAAGGAATTATTTTATGATTAGAAATAAATAATAGTAAATAATAATGGTTGATTAAGCTCTGAAAAGCCTCAGGTGGCTTGCGCTTTTCGTCATGTGTGCACCGGAGGTTTTCGGGCCGAAGCAAGACGCCTGTTGCCAGCTGCCCATGCCTTTTTTTCTGGTATTGTCTCCCATAAAGCTACTATATGTTAGCGTAGCGTAGGTCCCTCCAGTTATCTTCGGTGGCATTTGAGTTTCCATTGCATTGCCTCCATTTTGCTCTTAGGATCTCTGTACTAGACCCATGTTTCATCACCGGTCACCATACGAGCGAAAAAAGTAAATGGTTCCTCTCCAACCAGCAAGATTTCATGACAGGGTCATTTACAGACGCACTCGTCATGATACATAATGAAGCTTCTTTTCCTTTCCTAATTTTATAATACATGAAGCAATGTGTAAATCATGCGTAAGAAGTAACAAACCAATTTCCCTCCAGTTTTCGATATACTTTACGCTCCCACCAAATTCTGCATAATTTTAACCACTATTACGGTAATTATATAACTAGTACCAGAAGACCGAGCATAAAGCTCGGCTGGTATAGGGACACGTTATTGGGGCTGTAAATCAAATTATTTTCTCGATTAATCTGCAATGGATTTTTCCCAAAGGTATGCAATATGATATTTCTAATTTTTTTCTGTTTAATACTGAAGAAAATGAGCAATAGAACTTTCGTAATATTTAATAACTAACTACTGTGACAGGAAGACACAACAAAATGATTGTCAGTGACACAGAGTAAGTACTCACCAGGATCAGTTGGTCCCACAGGCGGTGGATAGGTGGATGCATGGTGTCGTACCTGAGCAGGGAACCTGACCTTTTTCTTGCCACCCCCACCGGCCGTCGCCTTCTTCTCCGTAGTCGTCTGCGTGGCGACCTGAACCTGCGTGCAGGCGGTGGCAGGAGGCCGAGCTGCGGGGGGGTGCTCCGTGCAGCAGAACGCCTGATTGCTGCTCGTTTCCACGCGGATGGAGCTGGCCGGCGCCGCGACTGCTTGGGACACACAAACACGCACACCAACATAGTTAGTAAGCCATTGGGCACGCGGCACACCATGCGCGGGTTAGCGATGGCAAGGGTGGTGGTACTGAGGTCCATGTGCGGATAAAGATATTAATAACAATGCACCGCCTTTTGGCTTTAATTAAGAATGGGCTAGGCGTCCTCAAGGTCAGCCTCCGGAGAAATTCAGAAAAAACTAACCTCGCAACGAAGCCTCACCAAAACTCTCTCGAGATATTTGCCGCGAAAATTCAAATACATTCTGCTAGTTTCTAAGTTCTTTAGTTGCATTACTTTTATTTTATGGTAGTTTTAATACATCTTTAAAAACATCTTTACTAACTGAATACCACTGAGAGCTAATTTTGTGTGTTAGACCGGCGGGAAAGCCTAATTTGGTAAGTTTGACATGAGGTAATTTTTATTTTATTTCTGACAAAATCCAACTTCTTACGTGCTTTTAATTGCTCCAACTGTGTTATTACATTATTATTAATGTAATATTATTGTGATAGTAATGTAGGCTAATATTATTGTGATAGTCATTTTTTTTTGTACTTCAATTTTTGACGATGTGAATCCAGCTATGTCCTGGCACTTAAACTGATTATACTGATTGCATTCTACTGATAATGTTTTAATACCCTTCTTTGTTCTATGCTTTACTTCTGCGCCGAGTCGGCCGTTAATTAATAAACATTTTCATTCTCCTTCAGTAATAATAATGGGATAAGTGAAAAATAATCCATTCTTTGAGTGTGACAAATAAATAATATTTGAAATAACATTTTTGTTAAACTAACATTCGAAGAAGGAAGTTTTAAAACAAAAGGGAAGTAACTAAACAAGCCAGGAGCTGCGGATTTGACTATTTCCTCTCACAGTCAAAATATTCAACAATGGATAACGTAAATGTTTATTAAACTGTGGAAGTCAAGGAGCAGCATTGAACGTTAATATTATTACTAACCAAAACCAAGGTAAATATGAAGCAGTTCGTTACAATCTTAAGCAGTACAGGTGCCTGCACGGCCTGCTAACAGCAACCTAACGCTTTGTGGCAATATGTACACATTCAGCACCGGTGCATTATTAAATCCTAGCCGATGTTCTACGCATGTTATTGAATTGAAAGCATATTAGTGAAAAGTTCTAACTAAAAACAACTTTATCAGCACTGGAACCAATGAGTAGAGTCAGAGGGACAATGGCGACTTACAGAGCGGGGGGGACGGGAGGAGCAATTGAGATGGGTACGCCGCTGCTCCCAGCAGCCGTGGAGTTGCTAGACTGAGGCCGCCTGGGACGCCACCTAGACAAATACCGCTACTATAGTCCATAAGACTGGCTGGAACTTAATGACACTTGCGTTGCCAATCATTTTGCATGAGCATCAATGGAACACGTAAATGTAACAAATGGTTGACTTATGACCGGTGCACTAGGGCACGCTGGGAAATAGGTTGGTATATGGTTGGTACAAAAAGAACACTCTACTTCTGAACTTTTTTTCCAGATCGCTGAACCAGCGAACCACGATTTGTCGTAATCAAATTCATAGAAAAATATATGAGTGAGGAGATCTCAACACATGAAATTAATAAATACCGACTCATGTTTCTATAGAAACTGGGACTCTATATATACCAAGTCTGGGGAAAGGGACTACACCGCAAGGCAAAAGCCAGAAAAAGTCAACAATTGAATGTTAAGATTTCAATTTATACAATCAGAATGAAGGCCCAGGACCGTCTGCTATACATGCCTTCCAAAGCATGGCTAGAAAATGTAGCAAAACATAAATATAGGTAACAATGGATGGAAATGTAACTTTAACCAGAAAAAACCATTTTCCTCGTGAATAGAGTTGTGTCGCATTCCTACGGATAAGGAGATGCGAAGAATGCACGTATTTACTATCTACTGTTATTACTACATTATATTACTGTATATTCGATTAAACACTCATTTATTATTTCCAGCCTGAGTCTTACGCTGCGTGTCTGTATAACGGTATATTCAGAGCTCTAATAGAACATTTACTGTACATATGACGTATTTTTACCTGGTGGTATTCCTTGGACAGGAACTGGTAGTACTGTTGGGGTGGTGGTACCTGGCGCTGCAGAGGTGATGGCAGTGGGGCTGGTCAGCTGCAATGAGCCTGCTGTAGTAAGCTGAAGTCCATCCGCGAACCCCGAGTAATAGTCCAGTTTTGCTTGCATAGCTTGCAGGGAGGGGCCAGGACCAGTAATTTGAATGTTTCCTGCAACATGAAAACTAAAAAATCAGCTCCATCCTCTGGGTTATCCAGATTTTATCAGTTGTCTTCTGTCTTTCGGAAAATTTTTTAATTTAATGACAAACATCGAGTCAGTGAAACAACAAAAACTACTTTCTCATTCCCAGGCGCAATACATCAGGCATCAATTCATCGTCTGCTTCCGTCTTTCAAATCTTCTGCGCAACAGTATATTTTAAGGATTAAGATTTAAAAAAAACATGATTAGCATTCTATTAGACACGGGTACTAACCTACAGAGGCGACTGAAGAGGTCAATCGGATACATTTATTAATTGTTTAAATGTTTGCATGCGTTTAACCATTAAAAAAAAGTCTATGCTTTATGATCAATGTTACGGAATGTGAAACGAGAACGCCCTGTTGGGAACGGAAGCATACACCTAAGGCGTGAAGAAAATAACCCAATACAGCACATTACGAACCCTGAATACAACCTCAAATAGGAGCGCAAGACAATTAATTAAGCAGCTTCACCAAACAAAAAATACAACAAACTACGAACCCTCGTTAGTTCGGGTAACCGTAATAGGTTGCCCGTTAGCGCCAGGTAGTTGCAGAGGAGTGCTGGTAATCTGTAGCCCGACGCCGGTCACATCCATAGGCTGACCAACTAGGTGATGCGTGGCTGTGTACCCATACTGAAGTTGCAGACTTTGGTCTGTCCGCTTGAGAATCAAATGCAAATTGGAAATTAAATGTAAACTATATTCAACAACAAGTCGCAGTTACAAATAGCATACCAAATATGAATCAAATGAAGGAGTGTCACTGACCTAATTATTATCTATCCTTGGTTTGGGGTTTGGCCACCAGTAATTTGTTTGTTTCTCCTCAGACCTCTGCGTGGTAGAAACCGGCAACCATCCGGGCCAGCGATCATAATTCTCCTTTTCCAATAGACGTGCTCAATTTTCCTATAGACGTGGCTAATTGAGGCCGGTTGATGGGAAGGCAGTTTTTGGTTTGTCTGATGAGCATACATGTACCGTAACGCTATACCCAAGCATCACTCATTCTACAAGCACTCATAGCAGACAGGTGACCCCTTACAGCTTACTGGCTCGGTCAGCGTAACATAATACCGGAGTGGTTGACATCAACCCATGCCCTAATCGCGACCACATGCATGTCAGTGCCAACGTTCATGCAACGCATTTAGTATACTCGTCGTCAGGCTTACTGGGCACCGAAAGCAAAAATATAAAAAGACAACGTCAATATAACGAATTAAACTTGCTATTCAATCTCTACAGTTTATTGTAGCCACTGTGTTGGTCTTTGTTTAACGGCGACGTGGTTTTCTTATATTTAATATCCGGAGGAAATTCATTCAGAGGAGCCTGCTCCCAACCTCACAATCACTAAAATATTGTTATCAATTACATAAATAAAAACTCGTAAGTCGCTTTCGCTTCTAACAGATAAAATGACTGCATCATAATGACATAGCCTGGCAGCAATGTTCGTGCCTCCGGTGAAATTGAAAATGCTTTACTTACGATGTTTTTAATATGTAGACAATAGGGTATATACTTACCTCATTAGGCTGGGGGGAGAGTGGAACAATGTAGGTGACGTCCTGGCCAGGTGGCTGGTGAGTCAGTAGGTTGAATGCTTCCTCGGAAATAGTCTCCTCCGCAAATAACTGCTGCCTCGGTCGCAACGTCAGCCTCTGCTGCTCCGTCACTGCAACCAATCACCACAATATCCACACAGCCCTGAACCAAAATTTCTTCCATTAGGAGTAATGTCAAATGTGGAAACTGCCACGCTACGCTTTTCCCATTCACGTATACTATATTCGAATTACTCACGCTTCTCCAACTCTTTTGCTTCTGCTGCTATTGTACGCTGTCGTCAAGACTTCTGCCACCGGGTTCACCTGCGCATCGCCGTCGGAACTACAGAAGCGTGACATGTACCATATGTACAGTTTTGTTTGCTCAATCTACACGCAACTAACTAAAGTAGGCAGGAAAACGACGCGACGAATTTGCAATAATGATTTATAACACACCTTCCAAAAAATTTAGGCCCGGTACCCACGTTTTTTTTCATTATATCAAATGGGTAGTTGGAAAACAGCAGAGCCAACATCAGAAGATTTCTGAGACTGGCGTGAAGCCGACGAGGAGCGCCCAGTTTTCCCCTCGACATGGCAGCGCATAGAAATCTTCTGAAGTAGACTGCGGTTTCGCGCCTACCATTCACCAAGCCCATTTCCGACAAAGAAAAAAACGCCGGCAACTCACGCGTGTCGAATCGTCCGTGTGTATAGGACTTCTGCATAGTAACGCTGACTTACCATTGGTAACGTCATCCAAGCTGATGGTGTCGAACTTGTGCGTAAAGTCCATGACCATGTTCTCGATGTTGTCGTCCTTGGCCTTGTCCCCACTGTCAACAGCATCAGCCATGGCGAACAACATCGGATCTGTCACTTCGCCACCGGGTAAACCCTGCTGTTGGAGCATCCACAGAGATTGCTTCTGCTGCAGCAACGCCTGCGACGCCGGGTCCACATGGAACACATTTCCTCGACCTGGCAACAGTAAAATGTCTGGCTTTGATTTGAGAATTATGTTATGATTACATGAAAAGGAGCACTACTGGCCAAGTAAGGAGCTAACTAAACAAACATCAAGCAGGAGTGCCGAATTTCATTTGATAAGTAGTCAAATAGCCCGATCCATCCATTTTTGTATTTTATTGCTTGCAATGCACCTTACCGTATAGTAAATAAGGCGACATATTTATCAGTAGCAGAAACATTATAAGGTAAGGTAACATTGTTTACATACGAGTAGTGTGTTCACATTTAGGTCCGAATTCAATTCAAAAAATCAATTTTAACACTAAATTGACTTTTGGTTGAAGAGGCAACCTTCTTAGGACATTATTTCGAAATATGGTGTTAAGAAAAAACTGTATCCGGTGGGATTGAAACCCACGATTTATGTCTAATTTGCTCTAAAGATAAAATTGTCGGCCTTTCTTCGAACACGCCCTTGGTCTGCGGACTCAATTTCATCCACATATTGCTAACCAAATCCCAAATAGAACCCTTACACGTGGTCAAGGAGAGGATCCCACTTGGGCCCTTTTATAGCAAGTGCTGGTGCGGGTCAAACCTAGGATAAGCTTGTCATTCCCTCTAAACATGGACCAAAGTGTTTCCTTAAGTCTTGTAAAACTTACCATAAAAAGAGACTGCGTTCTATGTAAATAATCAAACTGCCAACTTTTCTTATGTTTATTTTATGACCCGCTCCCGCACCCGCTTGCTATAAAACGGTCCTCAACGGGTTTGTAGTGCCACCACGTTCCTTTCTTAATTCAACTTATGCACCATTTCATCCACCTTCCCGCAACCCGTACTCACAATCAATATCTGAAGTTAGGGCATAACAAAATTACGAATACATCCTAGTTAACAGTACTCACCATCTTGAATAATGGTCTCAGAGTGGACATTGGTGGGAGGCGCCGAAGGGTCGTGACCAGGAGGAGGGGGTACAGGGAAAGGTTGGACGACCTGCCCCAGTTGTTGTTGCTGCTGCTGCTGTACTTGTTGCTGAGCAGCCATCTTCCTCGTAGCCTTTCCGTCTTTGCCTTCTCTTTTGAATGCTTTCGCTTTCGGCCGATCGCTAATTGCGGTATTCTGAAATGTATTAAAAAATCTTTACCGATGAGAAGCAGTTACTACAAAAACAATAGGATGGTTCATCAGTTATAAGTTATAAGAAAAGTTATGCTAACAAAATTCCTTTGGGCTCTGGCTCAGGTGTAGGAGATTTTATGCAAGCGCAGATCCCGCTATAAGGGATGGTAGTTTCTTCTTTTCTTGTAAATGATATGAAATTGCACAAGTCATTTCCAAAAATAATGGCATCTAGATTATGAATAAGTAAGTAGCCTATGCCATATTCTGTGACGCAAAATACGCGCGGTTATTCTGAATATTGGCAAAAATTTACTTACCTACCACCAAAATAAAATTGATTGTCATCAATTGATGAGTAGGAAAAAATCAGATTCTATTCCACGGCGATTTGACGAGATCAATAATTCTTGTCTATAATGTTATATTGTACAATTTTTTTTTAGTTGACAGTGGTACTAACCTGAGAAACGTCCATTGGGCATTGTATAGGGACTTCCCAAACGGACGGTGGTGCTATGGGCTGAGCATTTTGAGCCGTAGCAGTGGCTACAGCCGGCTCAGCTTCTTGTTTTTCAGGTTCTGTAACTTCTACTTCTGTGATACTCTCCCCCACAGGTGGACTTCTTACCTATATGATATACATTCATTTTAATTAAGCTTGTGAAACCAAAATAAAAATTCGTTTGCTTAGTTTTATATTTAATTCATAAGTAAATCAGGAGCCGTTAAAGACACAACTAAGCACAACGTTTAGCTTATAGAGCACATTTTAGACGAATATGGGGACATAACAACCAAAAATGTAAAATGTGTTTCTCCTGATGCATTAGCTATAAATAAACTATCAGTTCTTTTTTTCCAAAACGTTAATCGCATATAACTATTTAATGTTTGCTGCGTTTATAATTTACATTTCCTCTTCATATGTATTAGGAAGAATTTACTGGGGCTCGCCGTAAGTTTCTACTACCAATTCTAGGTAACCTCGAGGACATTCTTGGCTCCTTAAAGTATACTGGTTGGCGCCGCTATCTACCAAAGCATAGCGGTGCTGTGTAGTGTTCCTTACTGAGACTTTTCAGAGTATGATGGGAACGGTCCTTACTATGCACAGAAGGAAGTTTACAAGATCATGTCATGAGTAACTACTAAGCACTCGAGCGAATTCAATTTACGGGCAGAGTGCTGGAGATTCTCAGCCCATAAGTTGCTGCAGCACCAATTGTTTGTTCGAGGCATAGCATACAACATTTGCACTAAATAAATAATGACTTTTTGATTTTACTGAGCCAACATAGTGGAATGAAGACTATACTAGAAGGCCAGGGACCGCATGCTTTACATGCCCTCCGAAGCATATAATAGCATAAATACAGCAAGTATGGACTCGAACCAACAACCTTTCGGGAGAAAATCATAGTCTGTACTACTACTTTACATGTCCTGTATAGCTTAGAAAGTAAAGTAAAGAAAGAAAAGCTTTCCTGTTGGATTTCTCTGCGAAACTCCATGTACCTTCGGATTAAGGCAATCCTGTCGAAAAGTACATACCTGCTGGGCTTCAGCGGAGGTGAGTGCAGTGGGGTCGAGGCCAGGTGCGGTGCGAAGCTTTCGAAGGAGGGACCTCTGCGGCTGCGCAATGGGTTTGGGCTGGGCTTGCGCCGCGGGCGCCGCCTCCTCCGGCACGGGAGCCACGCGCGATGGCTCCGTCTCGGCCGGCTGCTGCATCATGATGGAGTGCGGATAGTCGAGCAGTAGGTGGACTACGCTCGTGTGACCACCCTTCGCCGCTTCGATCAACATAGTGGAATTGTCCTAGAAGAACCGAAATTAACATGCTAGTAATAATGTCGAAATAAAATTAGCACTGAAATGAACTAAACTAGTATCTTGGAGTACATAGTATACCATGTATAGTAGCACATAACATTTATAAATTAATTGGAACTTTCCTCCCAGGTTCAAAAAGCGAGCTACTCTGAGCAGAGGCACTTAAATGAGTCAGGAGTAGAGAAAGTGAAGCATTCAAGGTGCTTTGTGATTGAGGGACATTCATTTGCTCCCTCATCTCATCCTGCTAGTGGTACCACCTGCACTTAGTGTCACTCAGCCTGTTGAGTCTGTTCCTGTATTCTCATATCATAGTACCAAATACAAAGGTGCGTTCGAAAGTAGTAGGCTAAGGCACCTCTCAAAAGCCTACAGGATGCTATTGTTAAAGTTCTTGTACCCAAGAAAGCTAGTTGCAGAGACATTAAAGACCACTATATGTATCTAGATATTTTGCCTGTCACTACAAAGCAAATATCGTACGGCGCAGTTATACTATTTCGATGGAAGGTTTAAAGACGTGAAAAAGCGCTTTGACAGAAATCTTTTATTCCCGTGCTTTGATCTACCAAGATTTAGAAACAAACATGGCAAAAGAGCCTTAAAGTACGTTATTCCTGAACTATTCAACAGTATTCCAAAAAATCTTCTCACGCACAAGAAAGTTTCAGAATGTAAAAAAGACTTTAAAAAAATTTTCTCTTCTAAAATGTAGCAGTACGATGGATTCTTGTTTTTTTTTTCTTTTTTGATAACATAACAGCATTTTCTTGGGACCCATGAGGTCCAATTGAAGTGTACAATTGTTTTGTTTTTTTATTCAAATATATGCACCCTGCCGACCGGGTAGGCGGTAGGGGAAAAAAAGGCTATTCCTTAATCTCACAACAAATTCCTATTCGGTAACACCCCAACGGCTATGACTCAGCTCGGACTCTGCCAATTAACTTGGAGGTTCACTTATTTAAAAGGAAGGACCTTGAGGAACATGTTCTTAAGACTAATACGGTCCATTTTGGCAATTAATGCTTCTTCGTGCGTGCGCAGCGTGGGGGGAGGGTCACCTCGGCTCCATTAATTGTACTTCACCCGATCGGATGTAATCGACTTGAGCTCAGCCATCATTTTCCTTCCCCCCTTTTTTTCAATAAATAAAAACAATTTCTGCGCTTTCCAGCGAAAGTTACACAAACTAAAGTAGTTACCTTGAGTCTGTGGAATGGATCAGCACAGTTGGCAAGGAGGGTTTCAACGACGCCCAGATGTCCCCCAGCGGCGGCCAGAGAGAGTGGTGTATGGTCGTTATTGGTGGTGGTCTTGTTGACGTCCGCGTTCTTGGAAATGAGGAACTGAACTGTGTACGTGTGCCCCGCCCTGCAAGCCTTCATTAGCGGTGTCCTGCCCCCCTCAGACTCATGTTCCTGTATTAATACAATACACAAATAATTGAAGTAATCTTGTTTTTAGGTTTAACACACTGCATTATATTGTCACCGATGGCGTAGACTATATATTATCACACTGGGATTTAACTTTACTACCAAAACTACCACTTTCGTTTAATTTTGTCTAGAAGCCGCAAGCCCAAACTAAAAAACCTCCTTGTCCAGATCCTGGAGTAAGGGAGGAATAGTGGGACGCCACTCGACTCACTCCATCTTGGGTACGGCTATGAGATCTACACAGAAGCGATGGAACATTCGAGCGCTCCAATAATATTTTTTTAAATTCTGGGGCGAACTGGTGAGTTTTATCAATGGCTGGTCATTGGAGGCATGGCGAGTGGCCCCAGAAATGCAAATATATATATTTTTGGGGGGAAGGTAATGTCCCATTTCTCCAATATAGAACTCTAGGTATACCGAGAGCACTCGGGTATGAAAACCTTCTCATCCGTATCAGGTAAACTGGAAAAGAAGAGTAACTTAAACGTAACAAAAACGTCAATATCAGGGTGAATAGGGAAGTATGTGCTGAACCTGAATTTTAGTAATGTTTTGGTTATGAGGTTGATTAGGAATCCAAACTTTGGTGTTGATTCATTATTCGAAACGACAAGAAAAAAGATATGCATGCCACAGTTCACCAATTTCAGCATGGTACGAGGGTGGATTGAAAAGTCCGTAGAAACTCTAAACTGGTACAATGTATTAACAATGCTTACTACTACTTTTCAACATAGTCCCCTTGTCGCTCAATGCAGGTGGTCCATCTTCCCTCAAGTTTTTTTATTCCACCCAGAAAATAATCTTCCGTGAGCCCTGCAAAATATTCGGTTGTTTCGCGCATTACTTCCTCATTTGAGCCAAATCTTTTCCCTCCAAGCCATTTCTTCATATTGGGAAACAGAAAATAATCGGACGGTGCCAGGTCAGGGGAATAAGGAGGGTGGCGCAATAGTTCGAACTTTAATTCCTGAATTTTAGAGGTCACCAACACTGCGGTATGAGCCGGCGCATTGTCATGATGAAAAAGAATTTTCTTTTTTGCTAAATGGGGGCGCACAGTTTGAATTTCTGCTTTAAGGCGGTCAAGAAGGGATGCGTAGTAGGTGCCGGTAATCGTTTTTCCTTTTTCTAAATAATCTACGAAAATGACACCTCTTGCGTCCCAAAAAATGGTGGCCATGACCTTGCCTGCTGACTGGACGGTCTTTGCCTTCTTCGGGGCACGTTCTCCACTGGCTACCCACTGCTTAGACTGCTGCTTCGTTTCTGGGGTGTAAAAATGAACCCAAGTTTCATCTACCGTTATAAAACGACGAAGAAATTCTTTGGGGGCTCGTTGAAACAGCTTTAAATTCTCTGCACAAAGCTCGGCGCGACGGTGTTTTTGTTCAGCTGTCAGCAGTCGCGGCACCCATCTTGCTGACAATTTTCTCATTTTAAGGTGATTATGTAATATATTGTGAACCCTTTCGCTCGAGATCCCCACAATGTCAGCTACCTCTCGCAGTTTCATTCGACGCTCTCCTAGCACTAAATCACTGATTTTTTTTACAGTTTCTGCCGTAGTGACGTCAGAAGGCCGCCCAGAGCGTTCGGCGTCTTCTGTGCCCATATGCCCAGTACGAAAATTTGAGAACCACTTATAAACAGTTTTAATTGACGGAGCAGACTCCCCATAATGTTTATCAAGGCTTTTTTTCGTTTCTTGCACATTCTTCTTCTTTAAAAAATAATGCTTAATAACGACTCGAAATTCTTTTTCATCCATTGCTCACAATTACCTGCAACTCCCCGAACTTAAAAAATCACTGTGATGTCAATTATGATCGAATAACGCTCAAACTTTGACTGAGTTCCGATCAGACAGTTCGCTAAATGAGGTGATATTTGGCCTTGACGAGTGGCGCCATCCCTCGGATTTTCTACGGACTTTTCAATCCGCCCTCGTATATCTTGTTTATTAGGAGAAAATGGTTACCAACAGGCATGACAGTAAAATACAAGCGACTGAAATGAAGTTCATTTGAATAGTCCGTCCGAGGACGAGATATAGGATCAAGAATGAATATATTAGAATAAAGTTCGTTGTTGAGGAACCATTGATGGTGAGGATAGTAAGGCGACTGGAACGGGTCATCCGTAAAGAGCACGCATGGGCAAGTGCCAGGAAGAGGTAATAGAGTACATAATGATTGATGGACTTATTGTGGGCGTAGGCCGACTTGTAGTGTGCCCAATTGAACCTTGCTCTGCCAACGACCCCAACGGTTTTCAGGCAGTATTGATTTTGTTTCCGAATAAATTTCTAGACGTTGGCAGACTGGTTCACTCCTCGATGTCAACCCACACCGACTACAATTGCCAATGGGTAGCTCAGACCTGCTTAACATTGCCATTGTAACAGATGTTAGCCCAACTTAACCAAGTATGGGAACGAGTCAAGAGATAATAGAGGGCACACGATAGGGGCCAAGGCTGAGATACAGGATCTCAGGGGAATGGGAGTGGAACCGGAGGAAGTATTATATGATCGAAGTGGAGGGAATGTGTGGAGAAGGCTCACACATCACACGTAGAGTTGTTTTCAGATGGCGATATTTTGCGATTCTCACCAGATCAGCGCCATAGTGTAGGAGCAACGCTGCGACTTCAGTGTGACCATTCTCACAAGCGTACGTAAGCGCAGTGTCGCCGGTTTGCGTCTGCGCGTTGACGTTAGCGTGGTGGTACTCGAGTAGGTATCGGACGAGCTCGAGGTGCCCCTCCTGCGCGGCCTCCATCAGTGGTGTTGACGCCCCCAGCTCCAAGTCCGCCCCCGCCTTCAGCAGGAAGTCAGCCACCTCGAGGAACCCCCCACAGCAGGCAAGTGTTAGTGCTGTTTCTTGGGTCTCCTCGGTCTGCGCGTTTATGTTAGCGCCCTGTGTCAGCAGGAGTGCCACCATGTCTTCATGACCTGAGGGAAAGATAATTGTTATATCGTTTTATATACTTGTAGTTAACTATTATTAAGTACTATTACTACTACTGTAGTAGACTGAGGTTTGGCACCAGACCATTGGTCTCATTACAAATTTCTCAGAGAATCACTGGCATTCAAATCGTCCGTATGTACCGGTCCTATATTTTTTCAATGTCATTGAAGCCATTAGCAGTATATTGGATGCACAATGTTTTTAGATTGGTTGGACTGCAATTCACGTACCAATAAGATGGATTGTTTGATTACCACAAGCCAATGGCACTTCAATTCATGTAACATTTTTGTTTGTTCGTTGCCTAAATACTGTAAATAACTGCATAGGCTCACCTTCTCTAGCAGCTTCCATAAGTGGTGTATAGCCCTCATCGTTCACTTCCTCAATATTGGCTCCCCTTTCAATGAGAAGCACAGCGAGCTCTGTATGGCCCCCACACGCGGCAAGTGTCAGTGGGGATTCAAAGCTGTCCGTCGGCATGTTCACCTGTAAACGAATATCGTTTTTCGAATAACTCGAATTGAAATAAATGAAGATTTTGAATTAAGTTACGGAGCAATACATTTTTCTAAGTATAGATAATTGATGGAGGCATACCACAAACGTAAACAAAATAACTTAATGGAGGAATTATTAAAACCATTGAAATATGAAGTATAGTATGTTCTTTTTCCGAAGTATATGTTATTATTTTACTTCTGCATTGTTCCTACAGAATGCTGATAACGCATATCTTATAAATTATGAGGATATGGAACGCAGATGGCTACCACTCGATCACGCACCGCACGACCAATGAACATAGTTTTTTTTCTTCATATTTTATATTTCAAAATACACTTATTTACCTCAATAAATAGGATACGTAAATTTCTAATATAATTATGCATTTATGAGTTATTTCTGCAGTAATTTGAAGCCATCATAGCTTATTGTTACGATTGCTGACAAGCAATTAATTGTCTTCGAAACATTTACCAGTATAGAAGGTTCCCGAGCCTAAGTTTTATTTTATTTTAAACTACTGCCAATCTTACCCACACACTGTTAAGCCGTTCATGTGCCGATGACATCTATCGACTTAGTGAACTACTGAATTAAACGTCACAACTGAAGGAACAAGGTCAAGTCGTCATGTAATACGACAGGTACTTGGTAATGGTTTCTGATCGGAAACTACGCCATAGTCACTCCTAATAACTACAGACCCAATCTAATCTGAAAATGGAACAGCGACTGATGTCTCTACCAAACGCTGGCATGACCATCAGCGAAACCCATACTCTAAATAAATAAATCTTAGATAAGACGTGCATTACGTATTACAAATTTCCAAGTCCAAGTTACACATTTACAACTTTTATGTTTAAGTAAATTTTAAACGCTGTTGCAACACAAATTTGCACTCGGTGACGTCAAACTATTCGAGTTACTTCATCCGTAGCATGGACAGTTAAATAATAATAAAATTTATCTATGACGGTTTATAACGGTCATTTCTTATTGTGTAAAAAATTGCAACCCGTTCAAAGTTATGGGTTCCATAGTAGTGCATGGACTTCTTATTAAGTTTTTTAAGTTTTATTTTATGATCACGTCTACAATTGAAGATAGTCATAAATTTGAAGTTGTATGACAAGGTTTATTGATCTGAAAACCGAAGTAAGTAGTGTACTTTGGATATTAATATCTCTTTCTATTCTGACCCAAATTACTAAGCATATCCCTACAATTATGATTTTTAACGTAACAATGCGGTAGAACTATCCAGGTTAGTAGTGGGTCGTAGTGGAAATAGAGGCCCCACTGGAGGTGATCGTCTCACAAAATTTTATCGTTTAAGATGTTCAGAATTCAATGTTTTTTTTTTTTAAATTTCGAAGGAAACAGGAAGTCCAGCAATTTTCCCTTATCCCCTAAGATAAGTTGAAACCGTCAAAATTTCACGAATGGCCTGGGGTTAGTGTGTTGAGCCACAGTGGAAATGCTGTTGATGTTTCTGAAGTGCCAAAACCGGTCACGTTAATACAAGTTTTAGTAATACTTGAACAAGTTGTGTGTATTAATTGTTAAATTTACTAAGGCAAAGTATTAAAGTCAAAGTTGAAAATATCATTGAAATAATAATATAGTAAAACTATGTCATACGTTACAGCACAAAAATCACAGTAAGTTGACTCATTGAGGCATACTGTGCAATTGTAACGAGAACACTCATCTTACAAATGATAACGAGTATATGCGAAAGCTTTCGCGGAAGCCTTTTTCGGCGTGACGCATGGGTCACAACTCAGCGTAGTTTTACTATAGCTCTAATAGGTCTACCTCCTTGATTGCCTCCGGCGTTGATGTCACTGACTCTTATTATCTTCCTAATAAACTTTACCATGTTACGTCGGAATGATGCTGAGATTTGAATTCACGTTACCAGGGCATCAGAGTCAAGGATCAATAAGATCTTCTTATTAGTTACCTTCCTCTTTGGGCTAAGCATGAGCTCTGCTCACGTCGGAATGATCCTATGATTTGAATTCACGTTACCTGGGCACCAGAGTCGAGGAGCAGCCTGGCGACTTCTACATGGCCGTCCATGGAGGCCTCCATGAGAGCAGTGTGCATTTCATCCGTCTTGTGCTCCTGGTCGGCACCGGCGTCTAGCAAGAATCGCACCATGTCCAGATGGCCCTTATAGCAGGCCAGTGTCAGTGCTGACTCCTTGAACTCGTTCGAGTGCGTGTTAATACCAGCGCCATACTCCAAAAGGATCCTGGCTACACCGACATGCCCTGCGCTGGCTGCTTCCATCAGCGGTGTATGGCCGTTCTCATTATGATCCTCTACGTTGGCTGCACACTCCAATAAAACCTGCAAGAGTAAAATTGATTAGTCAAGGCTGAGATTGAGGTTATCAGTGTCTGCACGCCGGGGGTCGGTAAGTCGTGTCTGCGTAGGACTGCAAAGCGCTGCCACAGGTCAACGGCAATGGGTTGAGGTGCCTCCCCATCCCACAGTGCAATTTGTGGTGTTTGACGTGCGTGAGCGTCTCGGGTAGGTAGATTGAGCATTCTTAGGTTTCGCCATTTCAATTTATTTCAATTTATTTAGTTAATTTTGTCTTGGGCTCTGTTTGTGTGGGACTCGAACCAACAACCTTTCTGGCGAAAAACGGAGTCTGTACCACTACTCTACATGTCCTGATTGGGTTTAAAAAGGGCAATCGAAAATACTATAAATGAAATTCAATCGACTTCGGTGGCAAGATTGTACCGTGCTTGGACTTGTGTAAGTCTCTACACACCGTCTGATCGGATGCGTTTTGTAACTTCTCACAGGTAATAACCTACAGAGGCGATTGAAGAAGCCAATCGGATACAATCTGAATCATTTTATTGATTGAATACTTTCCACCATTTTAATGTTTAAAAAATTCCTGGAAATATTATCGAATAGGCTAATAGTATCACTTTAAAAAGATAATGAAAATATCAATAAACAGTTTTGTGGACTATGTGGATGGAATGATTCCACCCAATAATACCCGCACAATCTGGAAGTTAACCCATTATTAAGAATAATATTCTCCCTTCACCCAATGTGTAGCTAACCTAAACGTAAGTAAGATAGAGATGTCTTTTCTTTTTATATCAAATTATATTGCTGACACCAGGGTGAGTTATAAGATTTCTGAGTGAATACCTTATAAGGACTCCAGAAGTCACTCAAGGTAAAATTAAATAATAATATTATTATATCGTCTTATGATCTTACGTCTTACGTACGAACCTTAACAACTTCCTCGTGTCCTCCAGCGCAGGCGTACATTAGTGCTGTATTGCCTGAAGCAGACTGGGCATTGACTTCCGCAGCATGATTCAACAGTAACGCGACGATATCTACGTGGCCAGCACTTGCTGCCTCCATGAGAGGCGTACAATCTCCCTTCACTCCGCGGTCTTCCACATTCGCATGCATCGCCAGAAGGACCTGCGCAAGCTCCAGGTAGCCCGCGCTGCAAGCAAGTGACAGTAAACTCTCGCCCTCCTCGGTCGTCTCGTGAACGCTCTTCCCCTCACACAGTAGCTTACGGACAGTGGTCACGTCGCCATCCGAGCACGCCTCAACCAAGGATCTCGTCTCGTTGGCAGCGGGCCGCGGGTGGTCGGTGCGCATGCGGGTGAGCGCGGCGGCCGCCTCATCTAGGGCGCACGACACGCTGGACGTCAATCGTCGGAGGACGTCCGGGTCAGCCAGGTGTTTACCGTCGGCGGCGCTGAGCCGGCCAATACCCGCCGCTTCCAGTAGAGCCTCAAGCCGTGCTTGAGTCTCTGGGTCTACGGTGCCCTCCGCCTCCGCGCCGCATGCTCCACTCAACAAGAACTTGGACCCGTCCAGCCGCGCGTCCACATCTAATTCTTGATCTATCATAAATGACTCCACCTGCAACAAGAGTCATGCATATTATATTTTCCAATCAATCAATCGTGTATTGTCATTATATCTGCATCCATACAATCCATGGACGCAGCTCGACCTCGTCATAAAGCGAACTACTCGACAAATGAGTCACAAAATATAAAATATAAGCAAAAACAAAAACAACATTGGCAACTAGGGTTGCCACCTATACAATATTTTATTGTTCAACGATATTTTAATTGTAATAAGACCCCATAAACTCACTCACGGAGTAGGGACTACACCGCAGGAGCAGTACCTTCACCCCTTTTCTGAACTCTGAGTCTGTGAGATTTTGGCCTTTCAGGGAACTTGGCAATTTATTGTATAGTCGTAGTCCCATTTGCTGGGGTCCAGTCTGAGTTTTGGCTAGTCGGACTTGCTCCAAGTGGATGTTTTCCCTACCCCGTGTGTGGTGGTCATGTATGTCACAGTTTGATGTAAGCGCTTGTTTCCGTGTGTATGTGACAGTTTCCAAGATGTAAAGACCAGCCAGAGGGAGAATCATCATTGAGCGAAAAATGGGTCTACATGTTACCCTCTGATCCCAAATACCCATAACAGCTCTCAGAGCCCTCTTCTGGAGGCGAAAAACTCGCCCTACATCTGAAGAGTTTCCCCAACAGGTCACTCCATAAGTTAAAAGGGACTGAAAAAGGCTGAAGTACACAGTTTTAAGCCTATCAGAGTTTTGCCAGATATAACAAATTCCTGAGCAAGTATATAGTTGAGTTGAGACGACCACAGAGCTTATGGACGTGGGTCCGCCAGGTGAGGGAAGCGTCAATAGTGAGGCCTAGGAAGCGAACACATTGCGATTCAATGATCAGATCCTCTTCTATAAGGAGAGAAACTGGTTCGTCGGCACTCGAGGTCCTGGCTTTGAAGACAATAAATTCGGTTTTGTCTCGATTAAGGATAAGCCTGTTATTTTGTAACCAGGTACTGACGTGAGCAAGAGTAGAGTGCGCAACGTTGAAAATATTTTCAGCGGTAACGTCCACCGATAACACTGTGTCGTCCGCATAAAGGCCAACGTCGATATTCTGGGATACAGAAGCCGTGTAGGACGGTAGGCTATTTATGTAATAAGAAACATAGTTGGCCCCAATATGCTACCCTGAGGAACACCTGTCAGAACAGGCAGCCAGTTAGCTGCAGCTACCTTGCTGCCGTTTCCAGTTGTCAACGCGACCATCTGCCATCGGTCAGAGAGGTAAGAGCTGAACCAACAATTAGCAACACCCCTTACTCCCATCCCAGGATGCACAGTCCAAATTAATTAAGTGGCAAAAAATAAAGAGAATAAAGAATAAGTGACCAATTCGGTACAATTTTAAACATCCAAAATCCATAGGCACTGTCAGACAAGAAGAAATAAAGAATTGGGTTTTGTTTCGTCAGTTTGAAGTGACAAATTCATAATAATTCAAATAATAATCAGTTAACCTTTAAAAAGCCTAAGCATAGTAATTACACCGTTAAATAGTGTCCCTGAACCCAACTAGAGGGATTGAAATCCATCTTTTACTCTTAAACTAGGGTGACCCAAAAAATGTGGGGGACAAAAAAACAGTTTGGGACTAGAACAAATAACCTGTCAAATGAATGTCGCCTCAGTGTACTACATTAAGCTGATCATACATAGCGGTCGAATCCCTTTATTAAATGGAACCCAGCCACTTTAATTTCCTCTGCTGCTTCATTAGCTGTGACCACGCCTGCATTTATAAGTTTTTGCCAACTTCACGGGCGTATTTTACGCAGTTATTGGTACAGATCAGAGGTCAACTTATTCTATCCAGAGTCTTAGGAGCGTGTGGTGAGAAAATGCAGCAGATGAATCTTAACTTTTCACTCAGGAGGGTCAACCTATTATCCTCACCAGTGTATTGTAACTAACATCCTCTCGAGATCAAGAGCGGTATTGAACACTACGTGCCAATACGCACTCTGTTACATTATGCTCTATCCACCCGAGGCGCACAGGCTCTCAATTGCAAAACCCAGTAACTGAAAGAGCTCGTGTGAAAAGGCGTTGACTGTTTTCAATGTTTATACTATTTAACAGCAATCAGCTCTGTGGGCAAACAAATACTCAAGCTTTAAATTTACTCTAAGATCGTAAAAAAATAGATATAATTTTAAGTACTTCCAGTTAAGAGCTCTGTTCATTTTAGCTGGAAAATACTAAAAAGTTTAATTGTTTATGTCAAATTTAAGTTGCAGCTTATTACAAAATATGCAATTCAGGAAATGCAAAATGTTAACTAATTTGCAGAGATAAGGCTTGAGAGTCAAGGATTATATCTGACCCTCCTTATTAAGCAGTTTCGGACCATTTCCCCGATTTCAAGAGCACAGATAGACAGGCTGATTGCGTGGCACACAATGTCTGTGGTAAACCTCATGTAGAAAGAAGCTATAATAAGCCAGATATAAGGAGGCTATAAATAATTAATTATTGCTTTCAAAATCTAGTCCTTCCCTAATTCGCTTTAATACAAGAATAAAGAATAATGACAGCACAAAATTCAGCTATCAAAATACAGAACAATCTTGAGACATAAAAGATGAACAGATCAAAAGAAAGTAATAAAACCCCTAAAGATGGCAATAAAGCTTCATCTGGCTACTTGATATAATTAGGCGACGTCCATCTCACAGTTGTTGTGATTCAAGCGTCTCATTGCTTATCCGCACGGCTACGTGAGAATTATAGTACTACTCAAAATATATGTAGGCCATCGGCAATAACTTGTGTAACACAGTGCTTATCATCGATACTTGACTTGCAGCACCTGCGGTCCGACCAATCTGAAAACATTGTGCATCCAATCATGTTCAATGGCCTCTATGACCGTCTACATAATATATATTGCCAGCAAACTTATCAGACTTGTCACACTAGCTGGTCTGATGGGATTTGGTATTTGTGTGAGGCGGTAATTGAGTTTTTGGGGAAAGACGTAATCTGGTGGATAACAATGTGGACTTTCGTTAGGGAACTATCTGAAATCTACCCAATATGTATGAGTCTGAATCATTGGTATGATTGTAAAGACACTTTTTTAACTCAATTTTTAGGTTATACTACAAGCTAACCATAAAGGTCAATTATTTGTGTATATTGTGGGGGCCATTCCACTGTAACGAAATAGGGAAATATTTTGCCCATTCAAGAGCCCAAATTGAGGAATATTTATACATTGTAGCGGCAGGCGCTACGTGGGCTCCGCTTGTGAATTTATAAATAGAATAGTTCCACACACTTTTTGGTTTTGTTACTCTATTTAGCACCTAAATAAAGCATGCCTGAAGTTATTTTCTGACATTTCTCACGAATACATTTATTTTGCCCCAGAACCAAACCATTCAAGAGAGAGAGCGACCTAGTGGGGTACATTGATAACGACCCCAATATGTGCATATAAGAAAATAGTGGGACCCGCTTTGGGGGCATTTTGTTGGGTAGGCCCCCAAAAATAAGTTAGCCCAAAATAGAAAAAAATTGCTCCGAGATATGACTTTTGTAACCTACGTATACCGAATTTCGTCAAAATCCAGGGGCATTGAGTAGTTTGTCCACAAATCGTACAAGTCGTACAAAACCCTCTCGGGTGGCTATTTTTGTTTGACACGGTCAATCCGGCTCTGGCTGGTCAGGGACTCTAATTTTTGTATTGTATTGTAATCAATGCAGACAGATATTTAGTAAAAAAAAAAAAAAAAAAAAAAAAAAACTTTTTTTGGGTTACTGGGACCTCAAAACGTATGATTCCTATAAAATCTCGAAATCGAAATTTCAAAGCTTTTCGTATACTAACGTATATATATAGGAAGGCAATAATGGACAATAAAATAATTGAGTCCCGCAGGACGACTCCAGTTCGTAGTCTTGAGACAGGTGGAGGTGAGTGACCTCGCCACGCGGACCTGGTACGTCCAACCAACCGCGGACTATACAATACAAGTATACCACATCCACCATGGAGCAGCTAATCTCAAATATTGTCATTTCTCACTTTTATTCTTGCCCAGCATAATGATACCCCGAAGTAGTACCACATTAAGCAAAGAGTGAACTCAATAGGCCGGTAAATCGTCAGTCAAGTTGGTAACCTCCAGGTTGCGACGACCAATCATAGCTATGGTGTAGCTATCTAGAGAACAGCTTATTTCAAACATGTCCCAAAGTTTCACCCGACTTAAGCCTCATACATCTTGAAGTAAGCTGTGTGGCCGGTTACCTTAACAGACGCTTTTTAAAGGCAATGCATTGAATGAGAGATGCCTCCCTCGCTCAAAAATATTTTTCTTAATTATTTATCTAAGGGCGACTGCAAGCTTGGGATTGGTTATATGCCCAACGAGTTGATTATAGTGTTCAGCAGGCCTTCAAAGCATGGCGTTTAAAGAATAACTTATCCGGGAATAAGGTTAACTTATTCCAAATAAGCCCCCAATGAATATAACATTATTTATACGGTATATATAAAGTAGAACATTTTTTGTTTGTTGAAAAAAGGTTAATATCATACAAACAATTTAATGAATGCATCCGATTGACCTCTACAGTCGCCTCTGCAGGTTAGTACCCGTGTTGAGTTGCAAGACGTCTCCGATCGCATGGCGTTTAGAGGCTCGAACAAGCACAAGCACGCTACCACCTTGCCATCGAAGTCGATTTTAATATAATTAAAAATTTAATTTAAATCGATTACTTTTGGATAACTTACTTAAAGTGGTACCAACACAATACAAAAAACCGGTCCGAGTTTACTCGAACATGCTTTCCAATTTATCAATTAGTAGATAGAGAAAATGAGTAATTTCGTGGTAAATAATTTTCCTATGGTTAAATTTCGGATATCTGGGGGGGGGGGGGGTGTCCACCTGACGTCACTGGAGTTGAGGTAAATTCTAGATAGGTCAGACCAACACATTATCACACAGTAATAATGGCAGGGCACGCAATGCATTTGAGCGTGAATTAGCTTGCATTAAAAAAAAAAAAAAAAAAAAAAAAAAAAAAAAAAATCCGCAAAACCAAATGGTTTCCTGGAAAAGCAACCTGTCCGGTTTCGTTACTCAATTTAACACCTAAAACCTGAAGGTAGAAATCATTGATAGAAAGGTTTCGCAGAAAAATTATTTGTTACTCATTTTTCATTCAAATTTAGTTATTTTTATTTTTTACCCCCAGAAGCAAACTATCAAGGGGCAAGCGACCCCTCGCATTTTGTCAACATTAATAACGACTACAATATACAATATTGGTCATAAATCCTGGAACAAACACGTTTATGGCTTTTCATACAAAAGTAGTTCACATATCAAACTGCACATGATATTGTAGTATCGTGGGTAGGTACCACACACTTTCACCAAAAAACTTTGAAATTGGTTCAGTGGTTTCAAGCGGATGAGCTGAAGACGAAAATGTCGTTGGCCATAATGGTTGGGACAAAACTATCAGAACTCTTGCTCGCGCATTTTTGGCTTCTTATATAATAATTTAGTTTGTCATTGTAAACATTTACGTTTTAAAACAAGATAGAAGACAAATCGTTGACCATGGACATAAGAGAAAGAATTCAGGCCCCCTAGTAGGGGATGAAGCCTATTGACATTGGATGGCAGGTACAGGTCCCCAGGTCATCAATTTCAAGCGAAATGTGTATATTTTAATCCTCCAAGAATGAAAAAGTGCGGGTCGTCCTCATAAAACGCCAGCGAAGTACGAAAGAAAGGGGTTTTCAGTGTTTCGCGGGAACCCCTGTTGCGTACCGCGGAAAATTTTGGCTAAAGTTAAAATTTCTGGAGCCAAAAAAAATCAGTAAAGCCAGTAAGACTTCAGCTAACTGGAAATGGCCTTAACAGTTTCTGGCCTAGAAAGAAGTTTTGTCTATCGAGGAAGAACATTTTCGGCCGAAATTCGCATTTAACCATATCCATTGGACTGATTAGGACTGAAAACTGGTTGTTTTCAGCGATGAATCAAAGTTCAATCTGTTTGGATCGGTTGGTATGAAGGCCTTTTGGTAAAAAACTTGAAGAGAAGAATATCCGGGCATCAATGATGCATGGTGGCGGTCCCCCCATGGTGTGGGCCTGTCTTTCGGGGTTCGCAGTTGGAATACTAGACTACATCTTCGGAATTATGGATTGTCTTATGAAACGAGACACCCTTAGAGACAATTTCGAGACACTTCTGTTCCAACAAACGCCTGTCAAGTCATATTTAACGTATGATAATGATCCCAAGCATACATCAAAGGTGGTGAAAGAGTACCTGGAGAAGGAAAAAATTTGAATTCTACGTTGCCCTCCATCAGGTCCTGACTTCAACCCCATTGATAACCTATGGGAAATTATTCCTCGTGAAGTGCACCGAAAAAAACTGAGGTGTATTTAAGAACTTTGAAGAACTATTGAAGACGTCTGGAAGGACATCCCCGGCGCAATTATTGCACTTCCCTGATACAGTCAATGCCCAATTGATGTGTTGAGGTGATGAGAGACATGGGGGTCACACTAAATATTAATACATTCAATCATATAAGAGTCAGTTTCATTTATTTAGTTTTGTTCCAACCATTATGGCCAACGACATTTTCGTCTTCAGCTCATCCTCTTGAAACCACTGAACCAATTTCAAAGTTTTTTGGTGAAAGTGTGTGGTACCTACCCACGATACTACAATATCATGTGCAGTTTGATATGTGAACTACGTTTGTATGAAAAGCCATAAACGTGTTTGTTCCAGGATTTATGACCAATGCTGAATGTGAATTTAAAAGAAATCGTTGGAGCCGTTTTTGAGATATAATATTTCTAGACGTTTTTTTTTAGTTTTTTGAGAATAAAACCACCCATATTGAATTGGCCCAAATTAAAAAAAAAAATAGTCCCGAGGTATGATTTTTGTAAACCTACATGCTAAATTTCATCAAAATCGACAGAGTAGTTTGCCCGGAAATCGATGAACAGACAGACAGAACGACAGACATTTCGTAAAAACCACTTTTTTGGGTGCCTGGTACCTGAAAACGTGAATATCCGTTAAAATCTCGGAATCGAAAATTTCGACACAAAGCTTTCCTTATACTACGTATAAATTGGAAAGCAATTAATATCGTCCACTGGGACGCTGGAGACCGCTGCTTTAAACGCTATGGTAGACATGCTGGTGGGTTGTGTGCTAGTGAGGAGTGGCAAACTGATATCAGGAGCGCACTGGACAATGAGGTTGCCCAGGGATCGTTGTCTAAAACAGTTTGCCATTAGTTTACCTACGTTCTATAGTGTGGACGCGTATGGGATTAGCACCAACGAAAAATAATAACTTATCCTGGGAAATATATAGACCATTTCAATAGTAAATTTACATTCATTGGGGTTTATTCACATACACATATTCCCGGACAATTTATTATCTTCCCTTCACGCTATGTTACAGCTGCGGATGTATACAGGAACATCGAGAACAAAAATCCAACTATAACACTCGGTACAGTCCCACACTATATAAGACATAATGCATGTAAAGGCAAACTGTTTATGACAGCCTTAAAAATATAGATGTAGGCGTAACTTAAGGCTCTTTTTTATAACAAGCGGGAGTGGGTGCGGGAGCGGGAGCCGGTCAAAAATAGGATGAGCTTGTCATTTCGTGTTAACATTTAAAAAAGTCTTTCCTTCTTATAAGCCTTGTGAAGCTTGTCTTAAAAAGAGACAACGTTCTATGTAAATAAACATTTTTATTTTACGCCTGACCCACACCCACACCCGCCTGCTGTAAAAGGGCCCTTAGAAATTGATGAAATGTAATGTGGATTGAGATAAACGTCCCAATGCATTCCTGACAAACAACTCATGCAGCTAGGTACAGGTACACAAATCCCAACCAACAGCAATGTTTGAAACAGGGTGACGACCGTCTGTGTGATATGTGTGTAGCCTCTAGCTTAATTGATTTAAGATCCAAAGCCCATAATATCTTCTTTCCATTTTGTTTTTGGAGATTTGTACACCACATCCATCTTAAAAAAGCAGTTGAGAACGGAAATACCTGACACCCAACCCAAACTCATCCTTTTAATCTCCTCTCCTCCCACCGTCCCCCATTCAAACCTGACAGTGACTTGCGGTATATCCATTGTAACGTTTACATTTTGATATTATATAATCTGGAACTATTTTATTACACTACACCTTGCCAAATCCGAACACTTTGCCTTATTCTTAAGCTCATAGCAATACTGTGAAGTATACTCGCATACTAATAAGCCTGATTAAATCGGAATAAGATTTTGCATAAACACAAAGTCACAAACCATTTATAGTATAATCAGCGCGCTTAACAGAGAAAGGGCTGACAATTTCAAATACAAAATTCGAATGACCGCAAGATTGGCAAGGCAAGACTGCAGAGTAATGTACTATCAGTTGCCGAGCGCGTTATCTACACGTGCTTGGAGCTTCCGATATCGTCCCTTCCCTAGTGTCTTCTATTCTTTAATTAGCGTGAAAAGTTAAGAATTAAACTAATTTTGTCAATTAGGGAAGGAACCTTCTTAGGTATTAGTTTCGGTAATTTGCATGTTCGATAAAATTATGTTGAGTCTGTCTTCAGTGTTCAGTGCTGGCATAAAATTGCCATTGGTACTGATACTGGTAAAATGTAATATGGGCTACTTTCCAGTAGTTAGTAATGAGTAAGGTGGCTTGATAAATGGGAAGGCATGACCTCTTCTAAATTATATTATCCAAGGACAATTCATTTACTCCTATAATAATAAACATAAGCCCAAATGGTCTAAGGCATTAAATATTTCATCATTCATTTTTGTTACATGCCGTTAATGATTCTATTGCCACAATTGAGTAGAAATCAGAGCCAAAAGAAATGCCTAAAAGCGTCGAAAATAAGATTTGTTTATTAAAAATTAAACAAAGAACTAGGTAAATGTATATCACATTAGTTGTGAGGATACGTATAACACTGAATCATCACGCATTCCTCAACTGAAGTTATAACACACTTTAACAGTCGGCTGAACCAAAAGGCACGTGGATTGAGCAAAAGACAAGTACCAAAATAAAAGCTTTAAGCCGTAATACGTTACAATCATGAAAAACTAATGATCAAAATAGTGAATACGGAGTTATTACATGCAAATGGGGAAGCCATTTTGTTTATGAAATCAAAGGTTTTTAATCATCTTTTATCAATGTTAACATGACTTTTAACGATGTCCAATGGGTTAAATAGCATGGACGTTTGTTCTACTTTGTGAATGCACAAGAAAATACGAATAACTGCGTATGACGTTAATTCGTTAATGATTATTGCGTTAAATTCGTTTGCAAGATTTCTCGGCAATGAAGAATAAGACTTTTTAAGCAAAGTAAAGAATATATGTGCATGACACATACCTCTGACACATCATCTTCTTCACTTTCCGACGAATCACTCATAAACTTAGGTCGGGAAAGATCCAAAGGGTCTGTCCCAATTCCCGTCGGATTCGACTGGGGTGTTGACTCGGTCGTCTCTTTTATATTATCTGATGAAGAATTCATTGTTGCCTTCTGCATTTTAGGTTCTTTATATTTCACGATTCATGAACTAAGTTTTTTTCGCACAATTAATTGATGATAGGCACTATTTGGGCATGATAAATGAGATATTCTTGACACAGAAATGAGTAAAATTCGCCACCATGTCGATGTTCACTCGAGTTCCCGGATGCTACCGAGTGCTGCGCATGCGGTCTAGCAGCTCGCACTTTGCTGCTGCATTGAATTTACCGCCAATTTTTAAATATGATTCTTTAGAAGTTAACTCGCTATAAAAAATTGATTAGGATTGACAACTATCCAATATTGTATTAATCATGATATTGATACAGATTCAATTATAAAAATTGTTTTGAAACGTTTCAACTTCCAATCTGTGTGTTTTGATAAAAACATTGACTTCTCATAAAAAGGTCTTAAAAGATAAAAATGAATTTACTTAGTAGGCTGGTATTGAAAAATCTCCATTGACATTATTGCGCTCCCTTTGGTAATGGTATCATTAATAGTCTTTAAGCATGCCTTTCTGCAGCGATAAAAATGTGAATCTCGTCAAAACAGCTGGTCAACTTCCAATTTCACTCAAAGTCTTTTCCAGCTCCAGTTGAGGACTTTTAGTTTAGGACAGGAAATGTTCTGTTGGTCCTTATGGTCAAGCGAAGTCACCCAAGGCCCAAGCCATTCCCTGATAACACTTTTATAACACCGGTCATTAAATAAGAGAAACGAACAGTGCAATTAATATAGCAGCCTATTTATATCAAGTTGAAACGGTACATAGGTTATTTTTATTGTCACTAATCTTGATATGGGCCTAGCCTTATGTTCCCATATTTTGGGACGATAAGTACAGTGGATAGGTAAAGGGACGATTTCAAGTTAAATTTACATAAAAAATAAATAAAATAATCAGAAATGTAGAAATAATTTAATTCAAAATCTTACTTTAATTACAAGTTCTCTTTGCGGCTGTCATTATTATATTGTTACTAGTATAACCAGTAGACCTAAATATTTATTCTATGATTATAACAGCCAATTAATAAGCTAAGCAGGTTTATATAAACTAAATAGGGGCAGGCGCGGATCTAGAATGAGACCAAGGAGGGGGCTAAGATTACATTTCGATTTTTTTTGTTGAAAAATAGGGCTGAAATATTGAGGTTTAACGCATTTCCAGAGCAATAAGGGTTCTATATTCTAGGTACTTAATACAATCGAGCACAAAGTGGGGCCGGGGGTCTCCCCCGGGAGAAAATGTGTGAAAAATAGGACTGAAATAGTGAGGGTTTACGCATTTGGAGGAGCAAGGGGCAAGATATTTGAACTCCAGTAATAAAATTTAAACAGTTTGACTTGTACAGTTGTATTGTAATGTTTCTGTTTTTATGATTTAACTTCGGTGAAAAAATAACCGATACCATTATCGATTGGTCTCACTCAATAAGAATATTTTTGCATTCAGTTAGACGAAAAGCCCCTTACGTTTTTCGAACATTTTATTAGAATCCATTAACAGCTACTGAGCACATTTACAGATGTTTACCCTCTATATCGCTAAGATACACAGATACCCCAAAATTATTATTAGAAACAATTATTTATTACCATAAATTGCATTGCAGTTGCCATTTATTATATGTTAAATTAAAGAATCGATAAAATTTGCAATAGAGACAAAGACCTTATGGCACCAGATAATTAGAAAAAATCAAAACAGGGGAATATTCTAGCCTTCCACGGCCATGGAAACCTTAAGCCTTCACAAGCTACTCATAAATAGGCAACTTATATGTTTTATAGTTCCAAGTGTTTGGCCATTATCCTAGTTTCCAGGTCGGCACGCAACTTTTCTACCTTCCTCTGAGACTTTTTTATGTTGTTTTCCATCATAAGCATCCCTTCGCTGAGTTGCTTCGTCAGATCTATCTTTGCCTTGTCCCTTTCAGCATTAGCTTGCGACTCTGCATGAAGATGACGAAGTTTCAACAGCCTGTTTTCGTAATGCAGAAGTTCGGCCTGTAACAGAAAACATTGTAATTTTCGGCAATGCCAAAAGAAAAGTCAATGAAATATAAAGTATAGTAGAAAAATTATGTTATCTTGCTAAAATTGATAACATACAGATACATTACTATTATATTTTTTGCAGCTGTCAGGAAAAACCATTCCTTGACTTCAATGAAATGTTGAATGCAACGTGTATTTTACATGTTTTAGGCAGAGGAAGAGGCATTTTTAGAGGTGTCTCCTACAAAGAAGTGGAGTGGATACTAATGATTACGAAACGAGTTTTCTCATCAGTATATTTAAAAAAATCGCTTTCGGCTCTGGTCGACCAGGTGAAGGGAGATTTCATAAAAGAACCAATATTAACTATGATATGAATTTTTTAAGGTTTTTATCGGTCACCATCTTGAAATTAAATGGCAGGCTGGTTCATGAAATTGATCAGACACTGGTACATAATTAATTTATGTACCAAGTTTCAACAAAATCGGATAATATCGATGCAAGTATCCGACTATTTTAACTTTGACTGGCCTGACTTGACTTGAAATCGTTTATTTAAATTACCATTGTCGTATATTTAAAAAAACAGGCTTTCAGTCACATTTTATTGCACCCCTCTGCGGCCAATACTAACTGAGATATGATTTTTTAAAATATTCCTAACGAACTTGATCATTTTGATTTGAAATTTGTATGATACATTTTCGTGTCAATTTTCCTCTTCTAAGGGGGAAGAAGAAGAAGTCAATCTTCCTCAAAATCGGATATTATCTACGGAAGTTAGAGTTTCCTAAAATCCATAAGTCATATGTGCATGACACACATACATGCAAAACATTTTGAACGGGGGTGGGTTTAGCCTCAGAGGGTTATGAAATTATTCAATAGGTAGATAAAATCTTTGTAAAAATACACCATCAACACATCGCTGTCTTACTACAGCAGTACTACAAATAATAATAATACAATGGAATAGATTGCGCCTCACCATTAGCATAAGCACAAGCTTATGGCGAGAACCACTCGCTTTCACTGGGAAACAACCACGGAATCGTTTATTGCCTGAGCTGTGAATGGCCAAATTGCCAGACTATAAAGTACATTATGTAAGGAATAGGCCAGGCACAGTTTTAAAACAAAAGTTTAAAGATTAGTTGTCAACAGAATTATAATTTTATCGAAGACTTATTAATTTTTAGTCGACTCAGACGTTCTGCGGTTTTCAAGTTTAAGTTCAAAACAGGTTAGCCATTGTTAACTGAGATATAGGCGAATAATCCCAGTATTAGGAAGCATAGGAAGCAACTAGGAGAGATACTTGCTAGACTATGTGTAGAGGCGAGTAGAGCTGGACTAGAAATAAATGTCTCAAAAACTAAGTATCTAGTAATGTCAGCGTTAGAAAGGAGACGGAGAAGTGACAACCTGACTGTACAAGGAATGGCTTTCGAGAATGTAAAGAGCTTCATCTACCTTGGTGCAGAAGTAAACAATCAAAACAAAACTAGCGCAGAGATAGACAGAAGAATAACAGCAGCCAATAGAGCATATTTTGCCAACCTAAAATTGCTCAAGTCAAGAATTATCTCTAGAGCCACAAAACTACGAATATACAAAACCCTTATAAGACCAGTTGCAACATACGGATCGGAAACCTAGAATCTCACTGTAAACGATGCCAACAAACTACGTGTACTCGAAAGATAGATAATAAGGAGGATATATGGACCCCTTTACGAGTACGGAGAATGGCGTATAAGAAACAACGCTGAAATCGACGCCGCTCTCAACGGAGAAGACATAGTAAGGTTCATTAAAGCACAACGATTAAGGTGGCTGGGACACGTTGTAAGGATGTCTGAAGAACGCATGCCACGAAAAATGTACAAAGCAAGCATGACGGGAAGACGACTGCCAGGACGGCCAAGAAACCGCTGGAAGGACGAGTTAGAGAATGACCTTCGCGAGTTGGGAGTCTCCAGATGGTGGAGCGTTGTGCAAAACCGAGAAGAATGGAGGAGTGTTGTCGAGCAGGCCAAAGCCCACCAAGGGCTGTAGAGCCGGAAGAACTGAATCCCAGTATTAGGCTTCGTCAAGTAGGATGTACCTAACATAAACAAACAAGCAAACAAAAAAAGAACACAATTATTTGGCAAGTTAGTGGGTTAGTAAGTTAGTATTATTAGTATTTTAGCCAGGCAGCCTCTCAAAAAATTCTCCTACAGAGTACGGACAAGTATCCAACAGAGTCTCAGAGTACTTAATAGAATGTACCTTGCCGTTTGGTAAACAGACGGAAACAGTAAGTTCATTTATCAACAGTAGATAAATACATGTGTATATACATACAAGTCAGCAGTTTCATCCTGTGCTTACATATGGGAAACTGATGTCTTATTTTGGTAAGAGACACACAAAAGCATAGATTTAAAGGTAATATCTTTGCTTTTCTAGTGTTGTTTAGTGCTTACTTTTAAGGAATGAAGCTCTTCATCTGTGAAATTGGCCGCTAAAGCCTGTCGCCAGAGGCCTTGAACCTGTGGCTCAATGAACTCTTGGCTGTTGGGACCCTTTGCTGTAATTCTGTACAAGCGATCATAGCCATCTTTTACGTCATGATGAATTTCTCTTAACTTCTTGGCCTTGACTTCGTATTTTTTATCGGGATCGTCTTCAGTGAGAGAATTGAATTTCTCCAGATCCTCTGCGACGGTATCTATAAAAATAAAATTTTTATATTACGAATAATTTACCATATTTGACACTTGTTGCGATTATTTTTACCAAAGTTGTACCAACACGGCGGATTACCAATGAGGAAATGGTCCCCAGGCTCTATTGAAATAATTTAAGGACCAGTTACACACAAGAAACATAGACAATGGGGGGAGCCTTACAAGTGAAGAAATCAAATATCTCATGAAATATCGGTCGTAGAGCTGTCAAAAACACCGCATTCCACAGAAGAAGTTTTCCTGCGCATTTTGATATGTGCTTTTTTCACAATTATAGAAACTGTGCAAAAGAAAAGGTTGGTGAGGGCATCCGGAGGAAGAAGTTGGAGAACAGTGGCCAATCAGTGTAAGTGACCGTCGCAAGTATGAAGTATTACTGTATTACAATATGTAGAATAGTATTTTGTCTAAGGGTTGCGATATTTTTGATAGCTCTATAATGAATATTTCCTGTGAAATTCGCCTTTGTACGAAAAACGCGTGGTGGGCGAGTGTCCGATTTGTACTTAAAAAGGGTTATTTAGGAATAGAATCGGCATGTGACGTGACAGTGACTCACCTAACGTTTAATCCGATTGCCACAATGCCCAACTTTACCCATATCGGCCATATCGGTTGGTATTAATTTAAGAATAAAAAAGTCGATTTGTAATGTTGTGAACTATTGTAATATGCTACTCTTACTTACTTTCATGGTGATCATCATTTGTATTAACATTGTGCAACAGATTGTAATATTGATCAATTTTCTCTTGATGGTGGTCAAATTCTTCTTTCAAGGCTTGTAATTCTTCTGCACTAAATCCCGCCTTTTCTGCTTTATCCCACAAATGATTTAGCCGCTCATCTTGAAACAAATTCCGATTTACTTTGACACTAGGATCAAATCGATGATGTTTCAGAGTTGCTGGGTCATGGATCTCCTCAAAATGATGTAAAAGTCCATAGCTGCTCATAATACCAGTTAGTTTTTTTCTTAACTCTGCTTCTTTGAGTCCATCTTTATCTCCTCCATCAGATTTCAATTTTTTCCAAACTATTTCTTCTTTGTCGTGCATTTTTAGCTCGGAAAATAAAGACTTAAGCTTCACTTCTGTTAATCTCTGAAAAAAAAATAATGAATATTCACTATATGTCTGACACATGGATTAACTTGGCCCTGGTTTGTTACAGCTATAATCTGGAGAACATTGGTGACAATAGCCCGGCACAAAGAAATTGTTATAGGAACTGAAAAAAAAATTGAATAACTGAAAATTGAAATAGGCCTAATTGTGCAAAATTTAAAAGCAATAAGGAATAATATTTTTTTGATGACGAACCTTCATGGATTAACAAAGGGCGATACATGGCTTTCCACATAACATAATTTTAGCCATATATGCTAGAAATTATAGCTTTCTAGATAGCTTAACTAACAACCATTTGTAAAACTAAGCACACGCTTCGGTTGCAAATGAACATAAAGCCCGGTACACACGGACAATTTTTGCAGTCGCGATTTGTCTTTTCCACTGTCGCCAAAGGGGTAGCAGAAGATTTCTTGAATATTTCGAAAGATGGCGTCAAGCCTACCCCACGAAAGTGCATTGTTTTCCGCCATATCATAGTTCGGAAGTAGACTGGGTTTGCATAAACCAAGCTCTATCAATGCAATGGAAAAGACGCTGGCAAATCGCAACTGTGAGAATCGTCCGTGCGTACCGGGCCAAAGACATGCTCTACAATAGCCAGTTAAAATCTTCTTGATCTGGTTGGCATGTGAAAGCTTATTTATTGTCACTCCCTGACGATATGGGACGTGACTACTGGTTGGATTGAAGTCTTTATAGATGCTTGGCTATCACTGCATACGACAATGGTCCTCTTTCGATATTGGTGTCAGCACAGAATCTCAGTGCTTGGTCGATTGCATAAACCTCTTTGAACACTGTTGCCCATTTCCCCAATGGGATCGAGAGGGACACTTGAAGCTCATCATGCTGCATTCCAGCACCTGTTGATTGGTCAGTTAAGGACCCGTCCGTGAAGCGTACAAGATCCTCTGGATTATCAGGAACGGCTCCGTCCCCCCAATCATTTCGCTCTGGGAGTAAAATGTCCACCTTGGAGGGAACATCTTACTTTGGGCATCTGTCTTTACTCTTTAGGTATTTGCAGTTCGGCCGACTTGATAGTCATATCAGCGTGGCCGCCTTTAACAGGGCTCAAGACCATGAGCTTAAGCTGCTTCAGTCTAAAGAGGGCCATGTTTGCTACTCCTTAAACTTTCAAGATAGATGTGTAGGTGTGGTAGGCACATCAAAACCCCAAGGGCGGCTGTTGGCGTTGTTCTTATGGCACCGGTGATTGCTATGCACACCAATCTTTGTAGCTGGCCTTAAGGGTAGGCTTACCATGCGTCCCGGTTTAACAGCCTTGCCCGGTGCATCACGACTAACAACAAAACTATACAGGGAGAAGATTGTTTTCAATCTTTTATATAAAAGTCATAGCATCCAGAAGTACGTGGAGAGAAAAATGGGAGGCCTTTGTAGAACTAAAATTAGTGAGAGCCAAGACCATTTGCACCCAGGAGGCAGGCAGCTCCTTTAAAATTCTCTACTAATAGGTAATTAAGTAATGCTGACAAGGCTTTATTATACTTACAAGTTGTGCCTTGGTCCACAATACATTTAATTTGGCCATGCGAAATGGTTTCTCTAAAGTTCGAAAATTAATATAGGTAATGGGCTCATAACTTTCTTGTTTATTTGCTTGCTCAGAGTATTTATTCCCAGAAGACTCTGACAAAATAATAATAAATACGAAAATATTCAAAAACTTAATCATTTTTGCGGTTTATGACGAAGATTTGTTTACAAAAGTCAAAATGCCAAAATATTCAATATTGGTCATCTTGCAAATAGGATTCATATAGAAACGACGTGAAGTCCCAATGTTTTGATTGGTTTAAAGTAAGATTTGGCTGATTTAACTGGTTAGTTGTAAGAACATTACCATACAAAAGTTGTGGATTAAAACAATTTGCGCATGCGCAGTAAGCCGGAAAACTACTTTTGTTTGAATATTACAAATGGCGGCTATACATGCAACATATCAGAATTATTTTGATTTCATAATATTTTGATTGGACAAATGAAATAATAATCAAAATAGTAATTTTCTAGTTTCGTAACTTTCGATAGTTGATGTTGACTTGACTTTTGACTATCGAGCATTCGAGTGTCTTTTACTCGTTTTTCGTGTAAACTGTAAACAAATAAAAGTCCTACGTCTTCGTAAATTAGTGTGACATAATTGCACTAATTTCAACAATTTTAAATATTATAAGTTGTTTTGACTTTAATATCGACTCAAAAGAAATTAACGAAATTTCAGGCATGAATATTAGCAACATGAGTTGGTCTGGTACGTAATTTTTTATGCCTTTGGGCTCAATAATGTCATAGTCATTAGCCACCAATTATGAAATCTTTTCTAAATTCTAAATAAAAATGTCATTCAATAAAGTATTGTAGGCCTAGTCCCTAATAACATACTTATTATTTTAGAGGGGAGAGACATTCTCAGAGATTACCGCGAAGAGAACGTTCGTAATAGTGACAGCGTTGTTGAAATTTGGGAACGTGTTTTAAGGAAGAAAATCGGAAAATTAGGAGATGAATGTAAGTAGAATTAGTAGATTAGAGCTATTACTAACACGCATAGTCGGGACAGTCCGGGATGGTACCCGATAATTACTGTTGTGGTATCATTTGTATCTACTATAAAAATATCTCTGGATGTTTCCCTGTGGCGGTTTAACCACTGGGTTTTAATAATTATTTGTATTTATGAGGGTGAATTTTTAAGTTATCTACCTTCAGTAGCAGATGTGTCCGTCAGTCCGTGTTGCATTGAACATTTTGGCGCAGGTTGAGACAGTCACGACTGTAAAGTGCCAGTAGGTTTCTTTCTTGCTCGTTAGCTTCTGCCACTATGTGTTGACTAGGGACCGTGTAAAATAAAAGTTTGAGCTTGGAGCATCGTTCGGTTCCTTAAATGTTTGACCCTGAAGGGAGACGGACTAAAAGTGATTCTTTCCCTTCTCATTACATAGTAAAATATTGGTCTATACAGTTTTAAAAATGGGGCGGAAGTTCTATTGAGAACGATCCACGTCCCGGCAGAGTCCGTGGATGCGGCCACCCCTTAGATAGTCGCTAGGGTATGGAAACCACCGCTTAAAAATAATTCAGATAATTCTGAAGCATGTGGCATATCAGAAACATGTGGTTCATATATTTTTATTATTTGCTTGTTGGGGGCCAAGGATGCTGACACCCTTGCTGAAACTAGGCAGGGTTCAGATTTGTAGATGAAAATTACTAATTAGGCGCCCTACAACGAAGTCAAGGAAGTACTTTTGACGCGTATAGTGCACGCTGATAAAACATGAATTCACCACTGGGATCCGGAAACCAACCAAAATCCATGCAATGGAAGGACAAGGGCTCTCTCGCAACCTAAGAAATTCCTTACTCAACCGCCTGTAGGAAAGATTATGACTACAATTTTTGGTATGATGAATTTTGATTGACTACCTTGAGCATAAAAAGACGATAACGGGGGGAGTATAACGCAGGGTCGTTGAAGAGACTATGTGAAGTAATCATTGAAAAAAGACGAGGGAAGATGAGCAAGTGTTGCTTCTGCACGACAACGCGCAAGTCCACAATTCGGCGAAAGCTGGGGCTGCTGTTCGTGATTCTGGCTTCCAAGAACTAAATCATCCTCCCTAACGTCCAGATTTGGCACCCAGCGATTTTTATCTGTTTCGTGTGTTGAAAAAGACCTTTCAGGGCAAGAGATTTTTGGACGACAGTGACAATTTCGGACTATTTTGAAGAAAAAGCTCTTCTGATACAGTTGACCATGTGCCTAGAACTAAAAGAGGACTATATTGACTGAAAAACAATAAAAAGTTGCTGACCTTGCGACAGATATTTCTTACCTATGTAGATTACATAACCCTCGTACAAGACCAGTTGCACCAACAAATAACATTGTGACTTGACTTGTTTCAGTATATTTAATTCTAGAACAAGTATGTTCAGCTGCAGCTGATGTAAATCGTATTGATATTCTGGATGACTGTTTGCTAGAGCTTAGCACAGAATTTCCGGGAAGTTTGCGCGTAAAACGATTGCAAGTGTTAAAATTGGAAATTGCTGGAAAGTAAGTTATTGCAGTTATTATAGTGAATAGCCGAATAGCTACTGTTACTAAAATGACGTGGTTATTGCACAGTACTGTATGAAATTATCATAAGTGTACAATTTTTAACCACATCTCATCACAGATTCATTGTTAAATACGTTACCGCAATCGAAATCTTTAAAAAATACTGTAGTGTCTGTAGTTGACACAGAACTATTTTCATACTATTAGTTTTCTTGTTACAGGTATGAAGATGCTCTAAAATTTTTGGATGAAATACAAAAACTTGATGAAGCTAACCCAGCGCCAAGAAAGAAGAGGATTGCTATTCTAAAGGCTATGGGAAATCCATCTGACGCAATGAAGGAACTAGTTGACTACATAAAAACGTATGTAGCTAAATGCACTAAAGTCTAAACCATTCTGTGGTCTAAACTATTGTGAAACCCAGTGTTTCTATCGTTTCATAACTGTTCTGGCAATATTTGCTATGTTGACGTAGTGGACAAGCCGATTTGATTGCATTCCTATTTATACGTAGTAGTCTATAAGGAAAGCTTTGTGATTGTCGAAATTCCCGATTCCAAAATTTCAACGGATTTACATTTTGAGGTCCCACGAACCCCAAAAAATGGGTTTTTACGAAATTTCTCTCTGTCTGTTCGTCGATTTGCGGGGAACCTACTCCGTACATTTGGATGAAATTTGACATGTAGGTTCACAAACATTATGCCTCGGGACTTTTATTTTTATTTTGGGCTAACTCAATTTTGGGGGTTTTACCCTCAAAGAAATCCAAAAAAACGGCTAAAATTTTTTTTATAAAAACGATTTCTTTTAAATTCTCATAATTACTAGTATATTGTAGTCATTATTAATGTTAAACAAACTGTTACTTTGCTTTGTTAGCAATTTGAGAGCGTATTAACCGTAGGAAGCACTTTCAGCTAGGAACTCCATTCACGACTGCCGAAACAGGAAATCTTGCGCTTATCTCAGCATGCAGGATTTCACAGGACACAACATCCCTTCCCCCTTGAGGGATGAAGCACTGTATGTAGTCTTATAATATATACATTATTTACACGACCCAGATCTTAACTTTATAAGTTCAACCGATCCGGGCAACGTCGAACCCGTTGTCCACGACGAGCTGCCAATGGCTGAATTGCTGCCGGCGTGGCAACTTGCTGCGGCGAGTTTGAAGCTTGTGGTGAACTAGAAACTCGCGGCGCGCTGGAGACTCGCGGCGAACTTGAAACTTCCTGTGCACTATTGGTGCCATTCGGGTCTACCGCGATCTGTCGGGACTCCCCCCTTGTAATGGCTGGTGCGCTGTATGGCATGGGTAAATACAAGTGCCCCTTCCCCCACTTCGCGCATTTGGTTGGCATGACGACGCCAAAGTTCATGTCCTATTGCCTAAGGCACCGTCTCTCGCAACGACCTTTCCAAATACCCACTTCTTATTGGGCGAATTGTAGTTGCGAACAGCCACTTTCTGTCCAGGTTGAAAACATTTATCGTGAAAGAATAGTCTATCTCCTCGTAACTTTTCTTCTGCTGCAGCTGGTACATCGGGACGGAACCAATCTAAGTTGGAGCGTATATCCCTCTTAAGGAAAAGCTGCGCTGGACTCTCCTGTGTAGTCGTGTGCGGAGCGCGACGGTAGGAGAAAAGAAAAGTATTAAGCCTCTCTTGCAACGTTCCTTTTTCATGTTGAAGGCAACGGAGAGCTTGTTTCAAGCTGTAGACGTAACTTTCCGCTTGGCCATTGCTGGCTGGATGGTATGGCGACGACGTAATGTGGCGTACGCCCATTTTTCGCGTGTAGGATTGAAACTCTTGACTTGTAAATGTAGCTTGATTGTCGGTAACAATCGTTGAAGGAACGCCATACGCTGCAAACAACGAATCTAACGTATTAATCACTGTACTAGCCGTCATAGAGGGCGTAATTAATATTTCCGGCCATTTCGAATAAGCATCAATTATCAGTAGAAATATTTTTCCTCCAAAGTCGGCGAAATCCATATGCAATCTATGCCACGGTTTTGTGGGATATTCCCAATAATGGGTCTTTTGTTTAGCTGGATTAGGTTTATGAGCTCAACACGCGGAGCATCCGCGGGCTAAACGTTCGAGATCTGAATTTATTTTAGGCCAATATACGAACGATCTCGCTAGGGCCTTCATTTTTACTATTCCCAAGTGTCCCTCGTGTAATTCTTTAAGAATAGCAGTTCTATAAATTGTAGGGATGTAAATGCGTATTCCATAAAGTATGCACCCACTTTGTAATGTGAATTCACCATCTTCATTCTTTAGTGTAATTCCCGCACGCAATTTTTCGAGCAACGGAAAAAAATTGCTATCTTTCGCTGTTTCACGGGCAATATCTTTGTAGTTCAGAGGTAACTGGGCCATATGCTGTAGTTGAAACAACTCCACATCGTCCATAATGAATAACTTTTTCTGAAGTTGACGGAAGACGTGAAAGACTGTCTGCGTTACTATGGTCTTCAGATCTGCGATATTTTATATCAAAGTCAAATTGTTGTAGAAAAAGTGCATAGTGTAATGACCTTGTAGCTGTAACTACCAGTAATTTCCTCTTTCTTCCGAAAATGTGTATGAGAGGTTGATGGTCGGTAATGAGCGTAAATTTTCGACCAAATAAATAATAGTAAAACTTCTGCACACCCCACTTAATTGCTAAAGCTTCTTTGTCGATCTGACTGTACTTCTTCTCCGTAGTGCTTAGGATACGACTAGCGAAAGCTATTGGCCGTTCTTCTCCATTCTCCATCCTATGAGAGATAACCGCCCCAAGGCCCAGTAAACTGGCGTCCACTGCCAGTCCGATTGGCAGCGAAGGGCCGTAGTGCACTAGGATTTCATCCGATGTAATTATTTCCTTTATTTGTGTAAATGCCGTTTCACACTCTTTGCTCCAGTTAAAACGTACATTTTTCTGCGTGAGCGCGTAAAGAGGTGAAGCGATTGTACTAAGGTTAGGGCAGAATCTGCCGTAGAACGTAACCATTCCAAGGAATGATTTAACTTCAGCCGCTATGGTACTAAAAAAAAAATAACAAAAACTTAGAGTTTTAGAAAAACTTGTTATAACAACCCGAATTAGTAAAACCCAAATAATCGTTAAGAAATTAACTTTGTCTAAGAAACCCACTTGTGTTAGTATAAAACCCTGAGCGCTTTCGGCAAGAACTGCCATCTACAGAGGGAAACCCACTAGCACAGTTACACCTTATCTGCGATTTGAGACTTGCTCAACTCGAGGGATTGTAACGCAATTTACATAGGCCAAACAGGCAGAAGCTTTAAAACTAGGGTCAGAGAACATATAGCAGGTATAGGAGACACCAACACCAACAGCACATTCGCGAAACACCTTAACTCGGAAAACCACACATTCGATCCTCACAATTGGACAGCCCTACACAAAATAAAGAAAAGTTACACTTTAAATTTTTTTGAAAATGTTGAAATCAAAAGAGCTTTACACAATAGGGAAAAATTAACAAACGACATAACATTCACACAATCATCCCCTCTAATAGATCTAGCTAGTAGGTTAGGAATAGGTAACCAGCCACGCCCCCTCCCACCCCCTCCTCCCCCCGCTCCCAGTCCTATATAAACCAAGGTTTCCTCTCCCTAGTCACATTTGCATCTTCTCCTCGAGTTGAGCAAGTCTCAAATCGCAGATAAGGTGTAACTGTGCTAGTGGGTTTCCCTCTGTAGATGGCAGTTCTTGCCGAAAGCGCTCAGGGTTTTATACTAACACAAGTGGGTTTCTTAGACAAAGTTAATTTCTTAACGATTATTTGGGTTTTACTAATTCGGGTTGTTATAACAAGTTTTTCTAAAACTCTAAGTTTTTGTTATTTTTTGTTTATTAAAATGAAATACCACGAAGTCACGAGTAATCTAATTATTTACCGCTATGGTACATCTAGGTACTTCCAGAATAGCCTTAACTTTTTCTGTAGTTTTTCCAATACCCTTGCAGCTAACTGTGTGTCCCAGATATGTGAATTCTGGAACCAGGAATTTGCACTTCTGCTTGTTCAGGTGTAACCCATGCTCCTGTATGCGTCGGAGCACCTCCTCCAAGCGTTTTAGTAGTTCAGATTTGTTAGAACCTTTTAATAAAATGTCATCATAAAAAATGCATGCATCAGGAATACCTTGTAAAGTATGCTCAATGTACTTTTGCCATATAGCTGGAGCACTGCTCACCCCAAACATAAGACGTTTTGGGCGGTACAGTCCCTTATGCGTAGTTAACGTAAGCAATTTGCTTGTAGGATCATCCACTTGTAGGCTTCGGTAGGCCGTACGTACATCTAAGCTGCAAAACAATATTCCACCGTGCAATGTACTAAAGAGTTCCTCGGGTTTTGGAAATTGATGCTGAGTTACCTCAATCTGTGGATTAATCGTTGACGAATAATCTGCGCATATACGGATCGTCCCATCCGGTTTTACCACCGGATGTATAGGAGAAGCAAAATCTGAGATGTCCACTTTTTCGAGAACACCCTCGTTGACCAGACGAGTTAATTCCGCTTCAAGTTTTGGCTGTAATGCCGCAGCGACAGGACGAGCTTTCTGAAACACAGGCTGAGAATTTGGTTTCAGCTCTATGTTACAAACATAATTTTTCGCACATAATTTTTCGCAATACCTGTAGATTGCGAAAACACCCTTGGTACTTTTGTAAAAGTTTGTCCAAGTGAGGAGAATAGCTGTCATCCAGCTGGTTGACTGGCTGGTGCATGATGACTGGCAAAGCAGAAATCCAATCCCTGCCTAGGATTGAACTTAAATTTTCACGTACCACGTATAGTCTGACCATTTTTTCAGTACCTTTGTAGGTTACCTTTACCTGGACACATCCTAAAGGGGCAATGACATTCCGACTGTAGCTCCGGAATACCGCTGAAGTTGGTTGTAACTTCTCCTTTCCGGCTAATGTATTATATACGGATTGACTGATTACCGTAGCTCCGGAACCGGTGTCCACCTGCATGGTAACAGGAGTACCGTTTATTAGTAATTCTGCCAGTATTGGACCAGAATTATCCCGGGAATTTAAGGTGTAAACTTCTAGCGTATCATCAAATGTATTCTGTAAGGAAACTTCAGTAACATTGGAGACTTCCTTCTTATTGTCTCGGCGTAAACACACTGAATTTACGTGCCCATTTGTACGACACCCTGTACAGTATAAGCCCTTCTTCTTGCAATCTTGTGCAACTCCGGGCCACCGGCAACCTCCTAGCTGAAGAACTTTGTGTGGAAGAACCCGTGTTTCCCTCCTTTGTAAATTTTCCTTTACCTTTAGAACGCATCAGATTAATTTGAACTGTAGAAGTTGAAGTTGCATGCAGTAACTCGCTTGCACCATTCATCGCTTGTTCCATAGCATAGGCAGTTTTTAAAATTGTATCTATGTCAGCATTATCCAATTCAAAAAGTTTATCCAAAATTGGTTTGCTATGTAGGCCGCTAACAAAAACATCGCGAAGCATAGTTCCTAACATGCTAGCAGAGTAATTGCACGGAACTACTAGGCGACGTAATTCAGAAATAAAATCTTGTAGTGACTCGCCTTCCTTTTGTTTCCTATTAAGAAACGTGTGCCTGCTTGGAATCTCCAAAGGTTTTGGTTTTAAATGCTTTGAAAGGATATCTGTAATCTCCTTGAACTTTTCCTGTTCAAATGTATCAGGATACAATAACTTTTTTAACAGGGAAAATATTTTCGCAGGTAGCAATGCTACAAAATGCACCACCATTTTTTCATCCGAAAGTTTTTGTATTTTGCAGTATGCCTTAAATCTATCTAAATAATCCCTCAAAATCATCCGATTCATTATACTTATCAAAATGAAAATATGGAGAATGAGTAGCCGCTGGTGCTTGGCCTTGAGCAGCAAGTGAAGCCATGACTTTCGCGTGTAAATCCGCATTTTTTTGTAACAATCGCTGTAATTCTGCATCTGGTATCGTAAAATGCACCCCCCCCCCCCCAGCACGTAAAGTAAAACCGAATTAATATTATTTTAACCGACTGCGCCACTGTTACTTTGCTTTGTAAGCAATTTGAGAGCGTATTAACCGTAGGAAGCACTTACAGCTAGGAACTCCATTCACGACTGGCGTAGCAGGAAATCTTGCGCTTATCTTAGCATGCAGGATTTCACAGGGCACAACACAAACACAATGGGTCGCTTGGCCCTTCATAGTTTGCTTCTGGGGGTAAAAAAATAGAAATGACTCAATTTTCATGAGAAATTACAAAAAAAAAAATTCTATGGATACTTTCTTCTCTGAGGTATATTTTAGATGTTAAATAGAGTAACAAAACCGAACAGGTTTTCCAAACAAAGATTTGGATTTTGGCAAAAAAATATTTTTTGAAGAAATAGAAAATTCACGCTGCCACCATTACTGTCTTGTAATGTATATTTCTGCCCATTCTAGGGATGTCGAGGGTTCCGAAATGTAACCCTAGGAAAATTATTTACTATGGAATTATATATTATCTATCTACTGATTGAACATAGCACTGCATGTTCGAGGAAGCTAGGACCGGTTCTTTTTTATGTGCATCAATTCGTTTAGAAGGGTTAATAAATAAATATTGATTTTTTTTGTTCTATTACTAAGCCAACCTAGCGGAGTTAGGGCTATAAAGCCCTCTCTTACACTCAACTAGGAAAGCTCGGGACAGCCTGCTTTACATGCCCTCCGAAACATGGTCAGAAAATGTAGCAAGTGTGGAACTCGATTTCAGACTTGTTTATACTTCTATTCATTTTCAAATAAAATAGGGATTGTGTTTTTTAACGACAATTAAAATTGATCCCTTGTTAATGCATTCATTACATTCACTTCTTTAACTATAATTCTAAAGCGAAGATGTAAAATTAACTATTCTATCCCAGCGATTGAGCTGAAATGCTTACTTACACTTTCCGCTGATTATGAAATCTATTGTGCTACTACGGTTTTATTTTATACCTTTGGTGACTCCATATGCTCAACATTATAGGATCCAAAGAAGGTGGAATCTTTTTATCAGTCACGAGGCGAGGTTTTTGTAGCCTCAATAATCGTTTTTTATGGGCGCGGGACCCATTGATACCATAATTCTGTTTACAGGTTCCAATGCGATCGCGAAGCCTGGCAAGAATTAAGCGAAATGTATCTGGCAGATGGAGACTATGGACGAGCCGCATTTTGTATGGAAGAAGTTATTTTACTTAATCCGTATAACCACCTGTACCATCAAAGATATGCTGACATCCGTTACACTATGGGCGGAGGTGAAAACCTAGATTTAGCGCGGGCTCATTATTGTCTGGCGCTCAAATTATGCCCTAATAACGTTCGCGCCCTGTACGGCCTGCTACTGGTATGTAAAACGAACGTTTACTAGTTCAGTTCAAGTTAGCCATTTTTAACTAGGCCAACCGCCGTTGCCAGCCACCCCGGATGTAGGCTACGTATTATGTACCTAGCATCACAAATTAGTTTGCTAGTGGTGCTGGACTAGTACTGTTATTACTTGAAGGGATTTTTATGGACATTGGCCTACTGTAGTAGCCCGATGAACATTGCCCAGCCAACGACCTCATTGATTTTTCAGGCATTATTGAAATTGTTCCTATATGAATTTTGGTCGCTTGCCAACTGGTACACGACCTCTATTTCACCCCACCGACTACTAGCGATAATGGACATGCTGAGGCATGCTTACCACACAACGTAGCAGGCGTTGTTAGTAATAGGCATTTTAAGTTTGTAGTTTTAAATGTACCAGCGAAATATACCTGTACCTTGTATAAACCAATTGAAAAATAGGCTATGGCAAACGTTTCTTTATATTTGCAGTGTGCCTCTAATCTGTCGGCTAGTCAGAAGACGCAGTCTAAGCGTAAGGAATCCAACAAATTGGCTTCTTGGGCTTTGAAGCGGATTGAAGAACTATATGAAGAGGCTGATTCGGACACATCGACGGTAGAGGGCCTGATGGCTGCCTTACAGATCACAACCAGCTAAGTTGCTGAACCACAGGCAGCGCTTGTTGAAATGTTTGAAATTCTTATAATATGCATGTTTCATTAAACATTAAGCTTTCTCTCCCCATTTAAAATCTATTGGCTTAACATGGGGCACAATGGTCTCAATATTCAGGAGGCACTGCTTAAGTTAGTACATATTCAATATTCCTTTTGAAAAATACGTAGATTGCATTGGGTTGCAATAAATATTTATTTTGTTTTGTATATGCAATATAATTCAGTACCTGCAGTTCTTATATCACTACATCCACCTTTCAATGCATCGGAAAAAAATTCGAAAACACAAGGGTGAAAGACGTTACACTATTAGTCGATCCATTTTCAATCATCGAAGGAATACCCGGAGTAAATTTGTAATATCTACATAATTCAGCCACAACGAAAATCATGTCGCCGGCATTGCACAGCAGCAATGACAATGATGAAATTGCTACCTTTCCAAACTCTTGTTACTCCTAGACAAATTCTCCACCCCCCGGTCATTGAGCTCTTTCGCGATCCGTTCTTTTCTCTCTTTGCGGGTTTCTCCGTGGTTGAAGTGATGTTGGCGAAATGTAGCTGGGAACAAATCTGGAACTTCAGCAGGTACGATGCCGCATTCTTTTATCTTCTGCCAAGTTAACAGTCGGCGGCTTGTGTGTGCAGAAAGGGGTTGCTCCGAGTTAGCTACTAATTGTAAAGCGGAATGAGTCGGTAACCTGTCTTCGGAATATGCTCCAACCTAAAATCAGAAATTGATAGTTTTCGCTTACTTCAGTAGGAAAATCAAAACTTTTGAGGGACCCGTTAATAGGAGCTCACTAAATCGCTGCGCGCATATAAGTAAATTACGTTCTTACTGTATTTTCGGTAGAAGGCATAAGTAGATAGTCTGTTCAGTGTTTTTATCTGATTTTGGTCACGGAAAATAACAATTTTATTGCACTGATTTAATTTTGAGCGATTACCTGAACAGGAATCCACGTTACCAAGCGACCGTGCAAAACCAGCCTTTCAGCTGCAAACATCAACAGATCCTGGAATATCTGCCGGAGTCCGTAATCTACTTTTGAAGGGATATGCGTTGGCGCATGCTCAGCACTGATAATATATTGCCTAGTGGATCCAATGCGTTCTGTAGCTTCTCGGATTCCATATGGGGCTGAAAGGAATCACGTAATTATAATAATTTTAAGAGGGTTGGCGTATTTTTACATAGCGCTTGCCGAAACAACTTTCCAAGATTTGCTGAAGAAATCTAGTTCAAAAGACCATGGTCAAAGTACTTGACTAGTATTGTTTGCCATGAAGTAACAGTATTATTTTATAACTATGCATTTTAGCAATTTAATCCCGTTAAACATTAAAATGTATTGTCTTATCCATTCCATCAAGCAGGTATTCCAATTATTCAATTCAGTTTCCACAGAGACAATAAAGAAATAATGCTGTATATAGATACATTTGCAACAACGAGTGTATAAACTTACGGTCAGTAATAATGGAATCAAATTGCAATCGATCGTGCCATAATGGCAAAGATGAATCTGCCACTATTACGTCTAAATACTGCGACTGCAGATTATACTGCTTTAAATTTTCCAGGACACTTTCTTGTTCACGAGGTTTTTCCTAAACAAATACATATTCGCATTAGGCTATTAAGCAAAGAGCTACATTGAGGGGAAAGAAGAAGGCCTATCTTCAGGAGACATTCAAGAGCTGTCATTCCGGGTCCACTTTCTTAGACATGGGCGGAGGACCACCCGAACTCTAATGGCGCTCCTGACCGGGCACGGGCCATTTCGTGCCCTCATGAATAGAGTGGGCTTGGCTACAAGAAGGGAATGTGGAAGACTGGACTGGAAGACGAAACAGCAGAACCCCTCTGCAAGTATAGTGCTCTCTGGTGGGAGAGACACGAGTGCCAGGGGCTGCCTTTATGGATCTCCTGCAAGTCAAGACCATCGGCTTGGAGAACTGAGAGCTGAAAGGGTGGATTTTAATATGCTCCTAAGAACGTAATTGTTCACCATATGTTCTCAATCGCCAATATTCTTTTGAATGATATTCCATGAGTTTCAATCATATTTTCGTCAATGTTTGAATTAATATACAGGCTTTGTCCATGTTATCGTGACCGGCCAGTGTTATGGTGAAGTTAACTCAGGTCGCAATTTATAGTGAATTTTGTTGGGGAATGAGGTGAACATATGGTGTACATATGGAGTACTTTATCAGTCATATTGTTGATGCCACCCTTATAGGTGCCCATTCCACCGACCGGCTAGGGCTATTTACAAAAGCGGTGACGTGGTAGCAGATATTCAAGACTTAGGCGGGGTTTCCACCGACCTCGCATTGCAGAATAGACGGAAATGTTTATTTTCCTCTATGCCATAGTTAAAATTGATCAATGATCATACAGTAAAATCACAAACAAACTAAAATTAAAAAATGGCGTCATGGGATATGTTAAGTACAAACATTTTAATAGATTTCTATAAAAAGAAAAATTCTAATTTCCGTCAATGTCATTTGCATTCTGCAATGCGGGGTCGGTGGAAACGCCACCTAAGTCTTGAATGTCTGCTACCACGTCACCGTTTTTGTAAATAACCCTAGCCGGTCGGTGGAATGGGCGCCTTAGAGGAATTTCTTCCTTTTAGTTCTATCTAAAAAATAATAACAGTGATAGAGTACCCTCGTTTGCTTCCTTGTAGGCCTTGTCCTCCCATGCAACATTAAGTAGTCGATGTCAGCGCCACAGACGAAACCTCCGAAAGCAGCAGCTGCAACTAGCAAGGAACCTGTACCGACAAATGGATCCAGGACTAAATCACCATTCTTCACTCGGGCCTGATTAGCCATAACTAGAGAGAGCTGAGCATCCATGCTAGTGTTGCCAATGAATTTCCGTGTTTTTAATGAGAGTCTGTTAATAAGGTCTCGCTGTCCGTCACACACCTAAAAATTGGAAATTCAGCCATATTCATACTTTGACGTCTACTTAAATACCTATTTATACCACTAAAACTTAGGCTATTTATAGTAGTGGCAAGCTGATCATCGGATGTCCATAGAGAGCGATGGATTTTCTCCCGCGTTTCATTAACTTCACCAAGGTGAAAAGCCGTATAAGAATAAAAATCAAATATCTCATGAAATATCAATCATTGTAGAATTGTGAACATAGAGAACAAATTAAACTAGAGCTTACCCAGACGCCGAAGTAGTAAAAAAGTGGCAACTCGGGAACGTTATTCGGATTCAAGCCATAATATTCAATGTAATGGAGGATAGTATTTGGATCTTTCAAATTAACAGGGCCATCCGCTGGCAAATAATTAAACAGTTCAATCTTATCCACCTTTTCCTTCATTGTAAATGTCCTATTAAACGTCGTGACGTCAACTTTAAATGACTTATTTGCAGAGAGATATGAGGCGATACATTCTGATGGGCAGGATTTCAGGCCGCTGTGGAGTTCGGGAAGAGTGGAACCATAACTCCAAAGCTTTAAAACTGATCTGAGGCTTACAGAACGACTGGCTAGTAAACGAGCATCTTTTTCAGAAGGAAGGTCTACAATCCAGAAGGGTTCCTCCAATTTGGTGCTTATCCATTTCATTTTAATTCTAAGCAAGGACAAGAGAGAATTGATTTCCTGTAACAGAAAATGAGCGTAAAACTTCAGAGGCGGGGCAATATAATGCAAACCTCAACTACAGAGCCAAAATGGTCCTAAAGAGCAAATCGGAGTATCCCCACTGCGTATTTTGTTGTAAAGTCGATTTTCACAGGAAATATGAATCGTACAGCCACCAAGAAAATCCATTGAATTATCAGAAAGGCTTCTCTACATTTCGATATATGACATGGTTTTCACTTGCACCAATTGGCCACAGTTCGTGAACTCCATTGGGACTACCACGCCAATTGTTTTTTTTTTTTTTTTTTGTATCAATCAAATTCAGTAATTGGGCCAATCTGTGAAAAACAATTTCTGTTTGTCCGGATATTTTTGACAACTCTACGATTGATATTGCATGTGATATTTGAATTTTACACTTATGTTTGTTCCGCTCCGATTGTCTCTTAACACGGCACCAGTACACCTGTACAACCCTGAAGGGAGCGCTCACCAATAATCCGCCATAAGCAGTTGGGGGAGGTACTTTCCACGCCACGTACAATGCAGCAGATGGTAGAGGTAGATGCACTCAAGGAAAGGAAAGGTTTGTAACAGTAACATCCTTCGTATTGAGTAGCGAAAGACGTAAACTAAACTTTATATACTGCTTGTGAAACATTGAACTGTTCCCTGAAAGAAATGCTGTCCATCTGCATAACACAAGAAATTCTCACCGTTTTGATCTGCCCGGATGCAGGCTGAGTAGGTCCGTCGCATCATTCTCAAACTCGGCAATTAGATACTACAATGTCCTGCCCATCAGCCTTAATACTAAGGATTTTTCAGGATTCAAGGCCGCGGTGGCAAGGAAAATGAGAGAATGTCCACTGTACAGCTTGGACGAGTTCAGGGAACTAAGCTGGGATGCATAAACATTAACCCCCCTCCCCCTGTCTAACGTATGCTTTCGCATGAAAGTTTTTGTTTTTTTGGACGCCGTCTATCCCGCTTTGGTGGGTCATGGACAAAGATTGATTGAAACTCTCGATACATAGTCTAATAATTATTACTATAAAATGAGCGTTTATTGCTTTCCAATTTATTCGTAGTATAAGGAAAGCTTTGTGATGGTCAAAATTTTCGATTCCGACATTTCAACGGATTCACATGTTTTGAGGGTCCAGGAACCCAAAAAAGTGTTTTTTACGAAATGTTTGTCTGTCGCTCTGTCTGTTCATCGATTTCCGGGCAAACTACTCGGTCGATTTTGATGAAATCTGGCATGTTGGTTCACAATTACCATTTATTTTTATTTTGGGCTAACTCAATTCGGGGGGGTTTTATTCTAAAAAAAACTCCAAAAAAGCGTCGAACAAAATTATTTATCAAAAACGGCTCCAACAATTTCTTTTAAATTCACATATATTGTAGTCGTTATAAATGTTAATAAAATGCGGGGGGTCGTTTGCCCCTTGATAGTTTGCTACTGGGGGTAAAAAAATAAAAATAACTAAATTTTAATGAAAAATGACTAAAAAATATTTTTTCTGCGAAACCTTTCTATCGATGATTTCTACTTCCAGGAATGTTTTAGGTGATAAATTGAGTAACGAAACCGGACAGTTTGCTTTCCAAAAAAAATATTGAGTTTTGTGTAAACAAATTTTTTTGAAAAAATGAATGCAAATTCACGCTCAAATGCATTGCGTGCCCTGCCATTATTGCTGTGTGGTAATGTATTGGTCTGACCTATCAAGAATTTACCTCACCTCCAGTGACGTCAGATGGGCAACCCCCCCCCCCCCCCCCCGAGATATCCGAAATTTAAACATAGGAAAATTATTTACCATGAAACTACTCATTTCCTCCATCTACTAATTGATAAATTGGAAAGCATGTTCGAGTAAGCTCGGACCGGTTCTTCTATATTGTACTTCTGCAGGGAAGGATTCCGGAAGGTAGCTTTCCTAATCCCTTCAGCAGCCTGACCATGGCGAATATAATACCGGTACTTATTTAATCCCCTTGTATTAACATGTAAATAAGATAATTTTATAATGCAAAGTGCTGTTCAAAATTTGTTTGTTACATTATTAATACCAGGGGATTAAATAAATACCGGTATTTATTTAATCCATAATTTCGTAAGCAAAAATACGGACATTATTAAAAAGTTCATTCTATCTAGTGTAAATTTGTTTTTCAAAAACTCATTCTCTCCAGTGTACAATTAATCTTTCGTAAGATGCATTCTATGTAGTGTAAAATTAATTTTGAAGGAATTTTTCTCTTAAATTAAGCACAAATAAAAAAAATTATCATACATAAATTCATTATGTATTGACGTATTGTAGGCTAATTCAATCACAATGCCAGTCATATTTTTATGACGAGAGCACTTTTTTTAGAAATTCAGAATTATTTTTTATGAGCTCATAAAATTCTGAGCAGGATAACTTACAATTAACCTTGATGCTTAGAAGCGCCTTCACTTTTTCGACCTGAAGCCGGTTCCTGTCTGGGGCCACAATTTAACCATTGACTATTTAAAAATACGGACATTTCTCGTTTTTGGGCTTTGTACGATACGGACACGGACAGAGACCCGAAAATACGGACTGTCCGTACCAAATACGGACGTATGGCAACCCGTATTATAATCGCCATGACCAGGCTGCAGTTGCAGATTTGGAAATGTATTGTATGTCAATAACGGGGGTGTGCTTTTTCTGAGTTTTATAATTTTACAAACACGGTAACTTGTTTTAGCATAAACTTACTGGCAGTCTGAAGTCAAGATGCTCATTTGCGAACCATAACAAGTAGCGACTGTTCATTTTTATTTAAAATAACATATAAAACAAAAGATGATTAAGTAAAAAAATTTAGTTATCTCAAGGCCACAGGTAAACAATAACAAATATCCGCCATATTTGTTTGGGGCCTTTGGACCCTAAATACGCGCGAAAATTTTACTTTCAAATCCGTTTGGGCCGTGGGCCCGTAGCTTATCTAAAGGCTTGCGGCGTATAATTGACGGCACAAATGATTGGGCAAATTTGGCGTAGGCACCTAGAGTTACATTTAGGAGGGATCCGGTACGTTTCTACATTGCTGGACTCCTGGACATAGGAGGCGTGATGAGAATTCCCAATTAAAAAAAAATATTTTTGGCGGAAAGCCTATAATATAGGCGCGATCTATATATTACATGGTATAACTTTCGTATAGACATCCAGCTTTCAATTGCGTTTCCACAAGCATTTTTCTAGGCAAAAGAGGTCCATTATTAAGTGACGGGCAGCTGATTAATTCTAACACAGTAAGTTGGGCGTTGACCATAACCACCCCAAAATAGCCGGTTCTTTTTTAATTTAATTTAGGCCTAATACTAAGTTGTTTGGTCTCGTCAATCGACTATAGTACTTTGTATTGTAACTCGAGGATTTTTTAATTTTGGTGCAGGGGGTTTGCAGTGAAACCGCCAGAAATAAAATTATTGAGAAAAATTACAACAAAAATGAAATACGCGTTTTAACCTAATATGGTGTATGAAATAGTCCTCAACCAAACCTTCATAATTTAAGTAGGTATTAAATTAAATAAAAACAGTGATCAGAGGTAACGAGTGTACCAACATGCGCGACTAATATCGAGGTTCTATTTCTATTTTGTTGGCAGCTTGTGGGTGAATTTTTGTGTTCCAGATGCGCGCGCATCTTCAAAATTCACTCTCATCATTTTTTCATAACGCGACTAAAGAAGTATAACTTCAAAAATATAAATTAACATATTTTGGGGTAAACCAAGAGCCAGGGGTGGCCAATGTTCAATGCGAACGGTCAGAACATGTCTTCTAATAAATTGAGGATATCTCATTTAATGCTCTACAATCCATTTCATAAGAAGTTTGACGCTATTAAAAAAAACTGATACTTGCTCTTGCCTCTTGAAAAAGTTATCAATGATAACTGCAAAGTCTAACTTGCACACTACCGACAGTAAGTATATGGCTATAATTTGAACTGACCCTTATTAATATTATGCGCAGTCCCACCACGCACAGAAATCCTTTGGTGAGTGATAGTGAAGGTACGCTATGCATTGTCAAACTTCTTTACAGAGCCATTGCTATTGAGTGTAGCCTACCAACGCATAGCGTATTCCCAACAAGAATATTTCTAAGCGTGGTGGGACCGGCCCTTAATTGTCACAGGCATAACAATAGTCTTAAATTAAAGGCCCATGCGCCTAGGACCATCATAGGGAGGGTATCTACTTAACCTGTCGTTTGCAGTTCACGAAGCGTTTCCATCAGGATATTTATTTAACAACAACAACTGACTCACTGTCATTTTTTCACTTTATTACTTTATTTTTATTGGCTAACAATAACCCACCAAAGAAAATGGGTATACACCTGCCAAGATACAATATTTGGGGAATATGAGAGATTGGACATTTGAGCGCGCATTTTTTTTTTTAATCTGGGGCCACCAGCAGCCTGCAGCCTGATCATGGCGATTGGTATTAACATACTCCTGGGATTAAAACTGTCAATAAACAAATTTTGAGTAGCACTTTCGTTATAAAATTATCTTGTTCACATTTTTAATACCAGGGTATTGTCATACACCATTTTGAATCCCATACTTCCTATATGGTAAGTATTGTAAGAAAAGTAAAAGATTGAAAAATATTGAGAAAAAAAACGAATACACGTTTTAGAATTATTTTTATTAAACACTTCCCTAATTGGTAGCACGTTTTTTTAAATAATAATAAATAAAGATAAATTTATAAAAATAAATAGGTAAACACCCAATGCTTGGCTTATACACCAGACTTTTAATGGATACAATATGGCGGATTACATTGGCGTAAATAGGGGGTCCTGGGGGGGGGGGGGGGGCAAGCCCCCCCCCCAGGATTTCTGGTGACAAAGACGTTATGGAGGCTAAAGGCATAGTATCCACAATAATGAAAGGGAAATTAATTCTTAGTATGCTTATTTTACATGAAACATCATGAAAAAATCAACATATTGACCAAGTACTTTCACAAAAATATATTACTCAAAATGCTTAAAACACCAATATTTCAGACCTATTTTTTCAATTTTTTTCTTCGGGGGAGACACCCTCAGTGATGAGTTTATTCGTCTGTAAAATCTAAACTATGCTGCTTGCAAAATTCGTAAAACATCCCTAATTTGGGCCTATTCATCAATTTTTTCTCCGGGGGAGACCCCCGGGCCCCCCTTTCTCCAGGGTAGAATATTCGTAAAACCTCACTAATTTGGGCCCATTTCTCGATTTTATTTTTCTCCGGGGATCAAACTCTTGGGGTCCTAAAGCCCCCCCTAGAAATTTTGGGAATTTACGCCAATGGCGGATGACAATACCTGTCTAATATAGAGCCCTAGGTTTTATATAATACCGGGGTTTAAATAATACCCTGGTATTAAAATTGTAAACAAACAAATTTTGAATAGCACTTTCCATTATAAAATTGTCTTGTTTACATTTTTAATACCATGGATTATTTAAACCCCGGTATTATTTATAATCGCCATAATCAGCCTGCTGGTATAGTCCACGCAAAAAGAGAAAAGTATGGACATGGAATGTTTTGATCCTGTGCAACACTGTAAAAATATTCTTTGCACCATTTTGTGTTACGCATTGGATGGAAGGCATAACAAAATTGTGCAAAGAATATTTTTACAGTGTTGCACAGGATGAAAACATTCCATGTCCATACTTTTCTCATTTTGCGTGAACTATACCTACGTTTTTTCAATGGCTGGTCATAGGAAACGTCGCAACAGGTGGGCCCGGGATACAAAAATATTTTGGCACGTTAGAATGTTCCATCTCTCCAATATAGAACTCTAGGCTTACCGTTAATTATAGATAACATTGAGTGTGCATTGCAAAATCAATATTGCTAAAATTTGTAACGCGGTTTCTATAAAAGCATCATAAAACAATTATTTGTACACACCGAGGACAACCACCTTTTGCAAGCAATTAGGTAGAACGCATTAGTATCAATTATACCAGTTTAAAACGTGTTCTGAATTCTCGAAATGAAATATAGCTTTTAAAGTATACGGCGTATCCCAAAAACAGTTCAATACAATCATGTACTCACATCTGAGAATAATGACAAATGTACGTATACAGCATAGTTTTCATACATTTATTATTTAAATACTAAGATCTGCTTACCTTCCACATTGTAGTGAAATTACGTAGAAAATCAGCAGCAGGAAGGTAGGCAGGTAGCTTAAAATGGCGGTCAGTAGAAACGCCTAAATTATTTTAACCTGAACTTGCACCTTGGACGGAGGCATTAATTTATATTACAATACTACTCTTTGGAGGCACTGCAGTTAAGGACCCACACAGTAAAAATTTTGGTGAGCGGGCAATCCTATGGTAATGCTTGTTTATTTATACATTCTGAATTCATATTTTGGTGCCTACATTTGTAAGCATGCGAAATTATGACTTGGAATATTTTGACATCAGACGAATGACGTAAAAACTTTGGAATTTTATGGCTTACAGGTTAGCCCTAACACAAGTAAGCATTACGCAGTCAGATGCGTTATAACTTGCAGTCTCGCAAAATTATGATAAAATATATATGTGCCCATGGGCTTGAAACAATTCGGCGTTCCTCAAACGAATTTGTGACACCGTGCATTCGAATGTAGACGAATCAAGATAAAACATCCCCCGAGGCTTACAACATTTTATTGGGTCGTTAACGGACAGTCAAAAGGCGTTAACAATTAACCTTTACCCACCGCTGAGAGAAATGCTAATTTCATGTAATAAGGACTCGGGACTCACACAATTTGTTTCCACACCAAGGGGCATAAATAAATATTTTAGGATACGCCATACAACATAAAACTCAGTTACAGTTCAAGGATACAGTTCTTGAACTGTAACTGAACTAAATTTACAGTATGATTCTAAATCCACATTGTCGTGGATATAGGTCCAAACCCACAATACTTCATATGATCAATATGCAATTTTACAGCATTTTCACTGTTTTCAAGAATTCATTTTAAAAGGACAGTCAGTATTCTTTCCTAAAGTTAGTAAGTCACTCCAATATACATTACAAGAACGAGTACGGTGCAATAATTCTCTATGTAAACCTACCACGGCGTTTACAGAATAACTTACCCGGAGAATTATTTAAATTATTGTATTACCGGTGGTAACTATTGTCCTCTCCCAGCAAACGAAATTAATTTTGTTTTTGTCACATTGGTACAACTGTAAGTTGAGCATATTCAACAATAATTAATCTCTGCTGACGAAACAATCAGTAATATTAATTTATTCTACTTTAACTCCCGTAAGTAGTTACATTAATTAGTTTTTTTTTTTTTTAAATAATTGAATCTTCCCGGATAGGTTATTCTTTATAGACCATGGCAGGCCTGCTGCTGGTTAATAGAATTGCATTGAAATTCAGCAAAGCACCGTGAAACCTTGCTAGGTAACACATAATAATTCATTAAAGGCCCTCAAATAAAACTTTATTGCATGATATGTTTGAAGGGTATTGCTATTTTTAGTCCACAAAGCAATTAACTTAATTAGCCAATCAGAATGAACGGTACGAATGAACCCGTGCATAGTTTCTTATTTATCATTTATAGATAATAAATTATGAGTTTTTAATATTTGTTCTATGGTTAAATTTCGGCTGCATCGACTTTCCGTCCTCAAGCACTGAAGTGATGATGAGGCCAATATATTATTGTAATACTGCTCAGTAATAATGGTAGTGACTTGCAAAAGATATTCTTTCTTTAAGAACCAAAACTTTGCTTCAGAAAGCAACCTGTGTATCGTATTATGTCCGAATATGGATGAACCCAACTAAGATCCATTACCAAGTCGTTATTATAAATTGTGGATAGTAGTGCAGCCATTATTATACTTATCATAAACAATTGCACAATGATCGCCTTGTATTTCAGAGCTATCTGAGTTATAAAGAGACATGAGCACAATAGGGCAGCAATTTCAACAAAACAGATATAACACAAGGCGTGTGATATTGAAATCTTAAAACACGGAAATGGTTCCTAATTAATACAAACTAAAGCAGGATATTCTTATGCAGTTTTTATAGTATCGTATGACCAGCGCAATGGGCAGGCACCTTCAGGCCTGTCCGATCCGGCATTCAATTTAATTGCTATTTGCATAGTTCATGACATGCGCACTATACAATTTGCGTCTTGCTCTTTTAGTACGCTACTTGTTTCTATTTGTAGCCATCAATCTAAAACGATTGACGGTAAGATTTCAGACACCTTAGAAAAGTATTCGTGAGGAATACAATCGCGCCGATATGCATTATCAACATGTATTTATTGCTATGCAGTAAGGCGGCACCCCCATATTCCAACGCATAGCAGTATTCCTCATTAAAACATTTATAAGCGTGGTGGGACCGGTGTAAATAATTTTGCCAACGCATTACGCAGACCATATAAAATACTGTTAAGCAAAATCCAACTTAATTATGGGGTCGTTACATCCTAACTGCAGGCTTAGCACAAACACAAAAAGATAAATTATCCCTGGTGTTAACCTAATGCGGAGTTAACACGGCTTGTAAAATAAGCTGTGAACGGTTTATTCAAGTTGGAGGCAACGAAAAATGTCTTCCTAAGCTTAGCATGTGTAACGTATGCGTTGACAATTTATCCTTTACCCTAGCGTCTACATCTATCATAGTCAGCGGTAAGCTAGGTTTATTTTGCACTAACCACAGGGATAACTAATCCTTTTTGGGATGGTGCTACGCTTCTTGGTCGATAAATACTTTGGCTAGAAAACGTCAACTAGTGATCCTCTTGTTTGATGTCTCCATTGGTCAATCCTAATTCGTCTTCATTGTAATCTAAAGAGAGTTCCGAGCCCCTCCTGCCTTTCTTGGCGAGGGGGGCGTTGTCGTCGCTTTCGCTGTCGTCACTACCAGTCCTACCCACTGCTGTCCGATCACTCTGCCCGTTGGCCACAGGGCTGTTAGTCCTATCTGCTAGTGCATCTTTTGTCTTCCTTAGCTCCTGTTGCAAGAAGTAAATTGTCCCTTGCATTCCTTCGACGTCTTCGTCGAGGTCCTGTAGAAACTCGTCCAATTCTGTTCATTAAAACACATTTGGTTATTAACGAGACAAAACATTTAACGAATTCAATGAACAACCCCTACTATCCGCTTTTAGCAAGTCCAATTTCACATGATGCTTCGAACCTAGAGCTATCATTGATGAAATAGTCAAAAGAACTAACCCTCCACTTTTTTTGGATGTATTTTGATTGCAACTTAGTTTATCCAGGGGTTTCTTGTTCTGACCCATAAGGAACAGAGGAAACTCCTCTGCCTTACAGTTCGTTTAAGAACGGTCCCGGGCTTTCCTAGTTGAGTATAAGAGAGGGCTGTATAGCCCTAACTCCCTAGGTTGGCTTAGTAATAGAACAAAATAAGTCAATATTTATAAGTGGTTAAAACGTGGCCTTAAAATGTAAAGGAACACATCTTTCTTTTCTTCGCACAAGCTTTTATAATCTAATGAATCTAAATAAAAACGAGTAAATTCTCCTTATTACTCGTAGATAGAAGATAGATAGGCATAGACAAATTTCCATTGAACTTACCTGACTGTGACTTTTTGACCTCTTCACTGAACCTTTTCTGTAGCGCCAAATCGCCCTCAAGTTTGGCATGACGCCCGCTAGACACCACCCTTCCCAGTTCTTCGTTTTCTTGATACAACAGACGACACTTTGCCATAAGTCTCTTTCCAGTGTTGCTGTCCGGCGTGAATTTCCACGCACTCAGCTCACTCTGCGTTTCCTCCAGCCTTGTCTTGTGGGCAGCCACTTCCTGCCGCGACCGCACAAGCAAGAGATTCACTGCTGGATCCAACACAGCCGTTCGAAGAGTCACTGCCCCAGGTGCTTGGGATGTCTTCAGCTCACTAATCTGGGCCTAGATAGAAAGATAAATGAATAGCGATGACTTAGCAATACATGGTTCATCAGAAATATTTCAACACGCTAAAGGCCTACATGTCATTTGAGTGGGACTATTTGATTACGTTCAATATTAGAAAACTCACACTAATGCACAGACTATCACAGTTGCTAGGTGATGTTACTATTACACCGGACAACTTGTGTTCTTTGAATTTACTTAAAAACCTTCTCGACTTTGAGGCTAAGGGCGGTTCCTGCCAATTCTCGCCGAAGTTTCTTAACATTGGCCAGAAGTAGGCATATACCTACCTACCTACCTACCTTTGGTGTTGGAAAACGATGCACAACATGATACAAGTAGGCTTACCTGCGGGCAGTGTTTACCCTCATGAAAGTTTACCGAGACTTGGTGGCAACGAAATCCTTAAATTCCACCTTCAATTGAACGCCAGCAGATAGCTTTCTCAAAAGCCCAAACTCGAAAGAGGAATGCCCACAAACCGTGCCCAAAACAGCCCATCTCAGGACTTTAGACGAGTTTCTACGAAACGAGAACATCCAGACAGACTGTCACAGCAGTAAAAAGAGCCGAAACTTACCAGACATTCATGAAGCTCCTGGTCTTTATGCGTAAGTCTGCGCATAAATATTCTTTCTCTGTGGGATACCTCAGCAAGTTGTCCGCGGAGTTTTTCCTCATTGGCTCTTGTGGAGGCGAGTTCAGCTGCGAACAGACGAAACGAGTCAGCACTCCACTGTCATCATCAAGGACCTCCCCACCACCAGCTCAAGCTCACTAACGCGAATCACTCGATTAACTACACTATGTTATCAGCCTATAGAAAGCTGATTTGGATTCAATCACTAGTTGCTTGGTTCCTTGTGGGACGGGCCAGGGAGATGCCGTCTCGGTGTACCCGGCACTGCAACTGTCTCGCGAAGGATGTGTACGGTTTGTATATGTCGGTAGGCTTGACGGGTTCAACGTTCAATAACAACAGTAGACCATTCTAATAGTTAATTATAACATTTTCCACTTCCAGCGTTAACTAGGAGTTTTACAGTTCAGTTTACCCTGCAAACCTACTCCCAGAGTCATTCACTAAACTGCGGTATTTTTCGTTATACAATTTGAAATTTAAGCAGGAAGGAAAGATAAACAGACATTAAATAACGATTAGAATATCATACCTATAAACATGATAAAATATAATTAAACCAGTAATTTTAAAACATTTTTGACCCATTTAGCCTATAATTTTCCCTTTCGCTATATTGTGTTTTACCGATTGCATCCATCGTTTGTGCGCATTAAAATATTTGATTTTTCTGTTATAGGCTATTTCAATTTTGCAAAGAATGTTAACAATTTACATATAAATTGAATTCCGTGCAGCCTACAGTGTAAAAAAGGAAATGCAATTATTATACATATGTAGTCTAACCATATGTTCTGTTACAAAAGTTCCTTTTTGATGCTACTTATGTTTACATTGCCGATCTATTGTTATTAATCCCTGAAAGTTTCATTTAAAAAATCCAAGAAATGGCTGAGTGATAGGGAACTACACAGAACAGGGTAGAGGTAATAGCCCTTTATAAGTGTGGTCGGTCACAGCCAAAGTGCGATCTTCAAGACCTTGCAGCTACTAATTGGTTCGCTTATGATTAGTTATTGTACCGTGGCTAGATACAATGCGACATGCAGAATTGAGGACAAACCTCGCTCAGCTAAAACCACAAAAATTATAAAAGCGATGGCAGAACGTATTTAACAAAAACCAACGCGCAACCAGACTGTGATGGCATCAAGATATCGAAGCGATCCGTTAGCCACTTATTGAGAAAAGATCTGCAAGTAAAGGCCTACCGTCGCACCTTAATCATAAGGGGCAAAAGCTCTCTTACAATGGCACGCAACTAATAGTCACGAAAATGTCTTTTTACCAATGAAAAAATCTTCACTGAAGAATCTTTCAATAAGCTAAATGACAAGGTCTACGCAAGATCATCTCATTGTCCGAAGGTTATGCGTGGCCACCGTCCTTCTTTAGTGATGGTGTGGTGGCAAGAGGTATCTGAGCTCCATATATGCAATAAAAAGACAAAGACGGGCGCTTAAGTGTACCAGGAGACAGTTCATGAGCCTCATGGGAAGCCTTTAACCCAGACCGTGTTCAATGACCAACAGTGGGTATTCCAGCAAGACTCTGCCCCTGGCCACAAAACCAAAACCACACAAGAGTGAGACGGCTTAACGTCCCTCAACCCATTGGATTATTTTTAGAGACCAATGCCTATTCTAATAGACACAGTAATTTGGATGCTCTCAAGAAGTCTCTTATCGGAAATCCCTCAAGAAACGGTACGTTCTGTTATAGTTGCCAGTTGCGTGGCCACTCTTACTTAGAGCATGCATTCATCCTGGAGGGGGACATTTGGAATAAACTTTGTTTCATTTTATTGCTAGAGTTAAACAATTAATTATAATAATTTTGATAATTCCAATTGGCCTATTTTTATTTTTAAAAAAACGTAACAAACACATGGTTAGACTAGATATTATTATTTTATTATATTAATTTATTATTTCATGTCACAAAGTGTCTTAGGCTACGTGATTTTCGTGCCCTTAACCTATTGGTGATTTAATTAGATTCGTAAAATTAATTAGCATTATAATTCACACCAGTAATCAACACAGAAAAATTAATTAATTCTAAAGCTGCTGGAACTCTGACTGTCTGGTGAATTGCTGATAACTTACAGCAGGTTTATGAACACACTGTACAATTATGTGAAATGAATGTACCTAACACAATAATATATAGTATTACGGTGTTCAACGTCGATCAAACTTGGTTGTATGCATTAAATTATACAATATAAAAATTAATTTGTGTATTTTTCATAAAGTATGCAATTTTGTTCTGTTAATTTAAGCCCCCTTAATTATTGGTATGCGGGGTGGTAGTTAAACTGTCCTGGGGTATGCTCGCAGATGGCTTGGAAAAATCAATACATGCAGTAAAGCCCGGGAACGACGACTGCCATGGTGGAGCCACGTCGAAAGAAGGCAGCCAGATGTCCTGATAAAGCGGGTAAAACATATCGAAGCTGAGGGAAGAAGAAGACGAGGACGGCCCAGGCTAACGGTAGAAGCAGAAATACGCCAAGACCCTAGAATTGTAGGAGTAACTGCAGCCCAAGTACAAAATCGCAAGGAGTGGAAGAGAATCGCTGACCCCTCTTAGGGATAAAAGTGAGGAAAAAGTAAGTTAAGTGTATAGTAAACGAACCAAGTAGAAGCGGAATTTCTCATTAGCCGGTACCTTATTTAGCAAACGAAAAATTCTGCAATAACAAAACAAATGGGAAAATAATTAACTCACAAAGTTGCCACGATCGGTGGTTGGATGAAATGCAAATACAACCAACTTTGATGAAGGGTGGACACTGGAAAGTTGTAAAATACACATTTTTGTGGTATAACTTTGAATGAAACATACCGTCCAATATTTCACTTCAACACTTCACTTCATTCAGGATATCAGTGAATGACACCCCAACTTCGACGATTTTGATAATTTTAAAAGATGGAAAATATTACACAGTTATGGTTACGCTATTGAGTTTTAAAGCGTACACCATAGCATTACCAAGATAAAATAACCGACCACACATATTCAATACTCATAACAATTATATGCATACACTGTATATAAACTGGAATACGAATTCAGCATATGCTACTTGAATAATAGCCGTGGTCTTTGAGAATAATATAATTTTACAAATAGAGGTAATGTATTGTGCATTATTGAATTACGTTAAAAAGATGCATTTAGGTAAACGTGGGTGATATGACGCATGTTCCGAAATGTCTCAATATCTACTGTTATAAACAAATTTTTTTTTACATATTGGCTTTTTTAAATGTAAACCAACGAGTTACATCAAAATACATTTCTGAAGAAAGTAAGCAATATTACCCTACCTAGTAGTGGGGATAGGACGGAGCGTATGTGGGTGATATGGCTTATGGACATTACAATGAAATCAAAGAGTAATGAGGGAGCTTAAGCTGAAAGAAAAACCAAATCCGAATATGTAAACAAAGCGAGATTAGTAAAAAGGATCTGCACAGGTAGTAGTAGTAGTATGGTTGGACACAGTCCCAGGCCACGGTGTGGGCCCATAGGACTCCAGTGGACCTCCTGATTATAGTGGATTCCGAACCACTTGGGAAACACAGTGAAGTCACACGATTAGTTCGGAGGTGACCAGGACAAGTCCTACCATGTTTCCCTACCGGCACTGTGCACACGACCAATTTATCTGCAGCTTTGAACCTGCTCTGGTCCGCTGGATTCAACTTGGTATGGCGGCCGGCTTCATCTGCACAGGTAAGGTGATTTAAAAGTCCAAATATGAGACAAGTTGCGACCGCGTCACATCCCCCACGTTTACCATATTTAGACAGTCATTAGTTTGTGAGTATAAGAAATACAAAATTCTTACTGTCGGTCAAGTTCGGCTGTAGTTAAAAAAGTAATTAAAAATATTAATATTTTTTAATTTATTAAATAATTTGTACTTGGTTAACTAGAATTGCCTCGATAACTTGAAGCCCACATTCACAACAGAGCCGGCCCAATCAACCCAGACAAGCTAAAAAAAACTAATCAAGTATTCTCGCCATGTGTCACTATATTGTTGTCCGTGATTCTCTATAAAACTCGGATTGTCTCTGATGCGAATGTGAATACTTAATTGTTATAAGTATAATATCAGCTGCAGTCTCCCGGGTTTCCTTGGCACTTCATCGAAAAGCACTGCATTCGGTTCCCCTCGTCGATGAATCTCCACGCATATTACTTTAATCATCAACATCAACATCATCCACTCCAAGATCCCACATTTTCAATATTCTCTCCATCACACAGTGGTCCAGATTTCGACGCTAATCAGACAAAAGTAAATTTTACAAAAGTTGAAATTCTATATATTTTTGGATTTGACAAGCGAGTATAAACTCCAATGAATTCAAACTATATTTTTGGCGGGAAGAAAAAAAAACACTATCCCCACATCTACGTGCCTCCAAAAATCGTTTTTGTCCCTTAACAGTCGAAATCTGGGCCACTATGCGTCACTAAAATAGCCAGCTGAGACTTGTTCGCTAATATGCAAAGATTAAATGGATGAACAACTGATACAAAGTTGTAGATTTGCTCAAGCTAAAAGCATGAGATACAAATTTGGTAGTTTATATTAATAAAATATTTAGTATGTGCGTACCATATGAACAATATAACTTTATCAGATTATAAATTACTTCCCTCTGAGCCCATCAACCGCGTAGCAAAATAAACGCACCAGCACCAGCTTTCATGCTATTAAACGAAACATTTTCCATTTTTGGGCAAAGTCAAATTTCTCGTTAAATATCCATAGTAGAGCGATAAATAAGGCGTCGTTTGTTGAAAAAAATCCTCTACGCTTTGGTGTACAATATGGCGCCGTCACTAAAACCGATTTGACACAGTTATGGAACTTGATTAGTCAAAAATAACACTGAGGATGTCAGGTCGAAGGAGTTCTGTGGTTAATTGGTATTAGTCACGGCCACATACTATATATAAAAATGAAGAGCATCTTATTTATTACTACGATTGAAATATTTCATGAGAAATTTGACATTGTGCAAAAAACGGATAAGCTCATATGCTCTTACAGTTGCTAATACAACAATAATCTTTGAGTTACAGGCAATCAAATTAAATTAGAAATGCGGATAATAATACGTTTATTGCAAGATTGAATAGTGTTTCTTGGGTACAGGCGAAAAACACAGGTATTCCCATTTCAGGAGATGCAAGATGCAAGTCTGTGCTAGTTGTCGGAGACCACGAATTGCAAGAGAAGTTTTCGATTCTGAGTCCACCATACCAGTCTTGAACTGCCCATATTTATTTAATGATTGATCCGTGTTAAAAGTAATGAAGTAAATTTGGAATTTGGTACTAAAATACCATTCTATGATTTTTTTTTTTTTAAAGATAAATCGTATACAAACAATTTAATGAATGTGTCCGATTGACCTTTTCAGTCGCCTCTGTAGGTTATTACCCGTGATGAGTACGACACGTCTCCGATTGCATGGCGTGTAAAGAATCGCACAAGTGCACGCACGTTACCACCTGGCCATGGAACTCTTACTTTACATAAACTCTTTCTCAAATAAGGCAGTGACTCGATTCGCGGGAGACTTACGAAAACATGTAAAACTGTAGAACTGGGGTCTTGCAATTCTTAGACTCTGATATTGAAAAATAATTCGCAAATAAATAAAAACTTCGCGAAAGACTGAGTTTTTATGTAATTGAAAAAGTGATGTTAGGAGTTTAAGTAGCTCAATGATATATGCAGTAGATTGCAGTCGAATGGTGGCCGCACAATTGTTTTAAATAAAAATTTTAAAACAAGCTAATGTTAATGTTTCTAATAAACCACAAATCTACAAGATATAACCAACAAAAATATTCTTTAATTGTAACGTCCACAGGTTGTAAGTAATATTAAATTGAGGACGAGTTTCGGCCACTATATTAAAGGCCTGCTGATTTTTAACATTTTGAATATTGGTGCCTCAACTTAATATCTTTTTGCTATACTTGAAATAACAGTTAATAATATAAGAAAATAAATTAATGGTAAATATATTAAAAATACTAATGTTAAAGTTGGTTTTGACACAATTTAAATGCTATGTGAAGTTTAGTAGGCTGCACATGGTAGTCTTATCTCTAATAAGTTATTTCGTTTGGAAATAATTTTTAAGATATATCCTTATTATTTTTTATATAGAGTCTTACCGTTTAAACGAACATTTCATCTCAATTTCATGGGTAGGTACGTGAATGGCCACTCCACTGTCAATGGGAAACGTCGATGTAAAGGTACGGATAGAGTAACTAGAGGTTATCAGCAGCCTGTACAGCATCATGGTGGCAGATCACAGATTACTGAATCGGCACACAGGATTCACAGTGAGCCAAGGGATGGTAATAAAGTAAGGGCACTTATTGCAGCAGAGCTGTGGCTGCCACTGCACAGAGCACAACACGGGCCACTCTTCCACTTCATCACTTCCACAGCACTTCTAACCATACCCAAGACCAATTCTAGCAATACATGTCAAAAAACCAGTATTTGAACTTAAGTTAAAGAGAAAACCAGTCACATGGAGAGAAGATGCGACGATAGTAGGTACACTACCTTCCAAAGATGTATTTCTCTTCTCCAGGTGGTCCGTATAGGCCTCGATGGCGTGCCATTTGCTAGCCACATCCCCCGGCAGAGATCCCTGCTCGGCAGCTGTGAGGCCAACTCTGTTGGGGGCTGCAACTTCGGCTTTCTCCTTGAGACTGCACCTATCATCGTCCATTGGTTGGCTTGCTGAAATGCAAACTCCATTCATCGCATTACCTAATAAGACACTGTCTGACTACAGTCGCGTTGGCCTGCAAAAAGATCAGTAAACATTATTACTAGAAACACCCAAATATTGAGATTACAAAATGGCAGCTTGTCAAATTTTATACTTGCCTGCACCTACAACGGTTATAGAAACTGTAGAATTATAATACATAAATATACGCTATAGAACAAACATATTATCATTAAAATAGGTTTAAGGCTTTTAAATACGCTAAAATAGATTAATATAACCATAAGAGTGAAGTCTTCTATTAAAAGTTTGAGGCCTCAATCAAAGTGTCCACAACAGCACCATTTTATTCCTCGCCTTTAGGTCTAATTACTTACCCTGCACCAGAATTCAACACTTTAAACTAGGATATGAAGTCCTAGGAATCATATTAAAACTATTATGTTTAGATAAAACAGCTATATTATAAATTAACACAACTAATAAATGTTACGCAGAATATTCACACTCACGGGAGTCCATTTTATGGATATGGATTGGATGATTTTTCTATTGACACGATTTGACCTTCAAGTCTTCAACATCTATTGCCACGATCATTTTGTTTTAAACTGTTTCAAAAGTTTTTGTGAATTTCACTTTCTTGCGTTTTACATACACTCGAGATTTTAGTGAACAATTTATCCACATATTATGTTTAAATTTTTTTTTCTTATTTTCAAACCAATATATTAGTCGGATAAAATCAAATTACAATACCTACTCATAGAATAAAAATATTTACTATCTACCTACCTAAGTTACATATTGTACCTATTACAATACAATACAAAAATTAGAGTCCCTGACCAGCCAGAGCCGGATCGACCGTGTCAAACAAAAACAGCCACCCGAGAGGGTTTTGTACGAAGGAAGGAGGAGGTACTTAAATAGTCCAGCTCCTGGGGTCGTACTCATCCAAATTATATAGTATAGTGAGGCGTCAATAAGTCTGCTATTAATGCATGTTCTGAAACAAGCTGGATCCAACTGACTTACTAAAAATGGTAGCTTATTGTAAAGCCGGTGTGCAAGTATCGGATAAGAATCCCTCGACTTGTTTAGGCGGCACCTAGGCATATCAAACCCTTTTGCCGATCGGGTATTATAGGAGTGCTCTATACTCCGAGCTGGCAATCCAGGATTCATCTTTACGGCCACTAGACAATTAAAGACATACTGGCCATGAACAGTGAGGACTCTAGCGGCTTTAAAAAGGGGTCTGCAGTGAGCAAGATACGAACTTTTTATGACAAAGCTCGTTTTTGTAGTAAAAGTACCTTGCTTACTCCTACAGAGTGCCCCCATGCCAGTATACCATAATTTATATGGGTATGAAACAGACCATGGTATGCCATCAAAAGATACTGCTCCGGCACCAGTCTACCAAGTTTACGTAGCAGGAAAGCAACTTTAGCGAGTTTAGTACATATGCTATTAGTATGGTCCTCCCAGGATAGTTTGGAGTCAATCATAAAGCCCAACAGCTTAACTGCGCCAGTTTGATGTTTTGATGTACACTAGCACTACTAGACAAGGAACAGATAATTCTTTGTGTCTTATCATTGTTAATTTTAAGTCTGTTATTGACAAACCATACTGTAGCCTCAAGTAAAAGCAAGGCAGAGTCACTCATCGCCATTTCCGGGCTACCCCGGGAGCACAACGTCGTATCATCTGCAAATAACAGTGTGTTACCATCAAGCTCAAGGTCATTTATCATTACTAGAAACAGCAATGGGCCAATAATTGAACTTTGGGGGACACCGTGCCTAACGAGCTTGCCCTCGGACGTTACAACATTGATAGTGACTACCTGCTGCCGGTCCTGTAGGTACGAGTGCATGGGTATCTAATGCAACACCACCCATTCCGTATTTGCGCAATTTGCCCAGCAGCCATTCACTATAAGCTTAGGCGGCCATTCCTCCGGCTAATTTACTTAATTGTGATTTTGTCATTGACGTTTGTTTTGTTTTAAGGAGACTATTATGTAGATACTTAACGTATCTATTATAAATTAAGTGATAATATGGTAGCAGACATCATTAACAAGTCTCTACCATATTATAACTTAATTTATAATAGGCCCTAGATAAGTTAAGTATCTACATAATAGTCTCCTTAAAACAAAACAAACATCAATGACAAAATCACAAATAAAGTTAATTAGTCGGTGGAATGGCCGCCTTTCCTAGGTAGGCACGGTACTTATCAAAATGGATGCACAGAGGAGCATATACATATGAAGACTTAAAATTCAGGGGAAAACCCGGAAAGGTGATCCAAAGTTGATTTTTCAGAAATCTAATTTTAAAGTTTAAAATAGCCCTGTATAATGTTTTTTCTCACGACATTTGTCCCAGAACCTCACTTGGTTTTCTCCGGTTTTGTTAGGTCATTTAAAACTACGTTATCTTAATTTCGACCAAAAGTGCATCTTTTCGGTTTTTCCCCTGACGTCTTCATATATAGCCCATTTTCTTTTTAATAATAACCAAAGCTGTAAGTTCCAGACAAGGTCTATCAATCCAGTATTTTGGGGCAAGGAAAATCAAGAGGGTTTAAAGCAATTTTTTGGGCTGATGTGGAAGGCCTATCTTAATTTAAACCCATGTCTTCGTCCATTCGTCCTCTTTCAGGCAATGCTATATTTGTGGTGATCAAGCAAGAGGTTTGGCTTTGGGGGGTGGAAACGTCACGATTTTCTACAAAAATAGGCCTCTTTCGGCCGTGTTATTATCTATATTTAAAAACTCAAACTACTTAAGGGCATTTAAGGATTTTCTTCATTTCTTTCTCTTTCAAGCCATATATTATTTAAGTAAGATTTAGTAACTTAGGCGTTGTCACATTAAACTATCGT